>CAEGAF010001558.1:0-39350 GCA_903067075.1 Micropoecilia bifurca
TAAGAACCATAGGCCCCTAATCCAAATGCCTGTTGGTCCTTTACCAGGCCCCTACATTTATAGGAGGTGGACCAATCCACATCACTTCCTGTTTGCTTCAAACATAAGAATAATAAAACAAGAGGCAAATGAAATCAATAATTAATTTACGAATAAGTTCTGTAAATAATACAAAAAATATACATTTATGAATAAACTAACAAAATTCAAATGGATAAAGAAAAATAAAGAATAAATAGCTCCAACAGTTGAGATTCAATTGCACCTGTTTGAAACTCCCTGCGTCTGGCTGTTCAGTCCAAGAGGCCGCTACACGCAGTAAAACCGAGTTTCTCTGAAACGCACCACAGACCCAAGGGTAAACGAGGGGTGTTTGTGGAGCTACAATAACGAGGAACCAAAGCATTGCAGTTGTGCTTCATATTGACTATAAGTATAATGAAGGAATGATTTAAAAGCATGATATGTCCACTAAGAATAGCTAAATCTAAATTTATTATCCAATTCAGTCGTTCAACTTTTTTTCAGTTAAGTGACACATCTCGTATATAAAAGACGATCTATGTTGGTAGGCGTGGTCCTGTTGGTGCTGTCACAGCCGCTGTTTTTCCTCTCTGAAATCAGGGTTGGTGAGGAAAGGAGCAGCCATGGCACCTGGAGAAAAGAACAGAGTGTTTGTTATCGGTGTGGGCATGACGAAGGTAATATTTTTTATTCTTTACTCATCTGCTTCGACTTGCAGCGTAGTACGTCTGAACAGGCGCGGCGAAGTTTGAACGTTAGCATTGGAGGCTAATTCGAGACTTCAGGGACTTGCTTGCTACTAAAAGTTTCCCTGCTGTTATCAAACTCGTCTATTCATGGGAGAACAGCCTTAGACATTTACGAACACCATTACCCTGAATGAAACAGAATTCTTATTAATATTATTAAGGTTCATAAATGGTCACTACCCAAGTAAGGAAGCTAAATTCCTTTTTAGCAGTTTTTAGGATTGATAGAGCTGTGTTTTCTACATAGCTCTCATAGACTTTAAACTATGACCAGCAGGTCATAGTTTAAAGTCCAGAGAGCTTTTAAAGCGGGACAGAGGTCCTCTCTCTCTGGGAGGGTTGGTTAGCCCTCTTTTTGCAACTAGCTTTCAGCGGCCTAAGTTAGACCTTCTAATAATAATAATAATAACTAGGTGTGTTAACATATTCATAGCAGAAACAAAATACTTTGAATTCTGCTAACGGCACTTTTTGTTGTGTTTTTAATTTCTTTGTGGCCTGAATACATAACAAAATATGTAGAAGCATGTATTAAATATATAATGAATACAAAGTTAACCACTTTGAAATTCTTCTTGTGTTTTAATTAGGTGAATTTGTAACGTTTTGGGCTTCGTACGTAGATCTGTATGTTTTACTGATGAGTTTTCTGTACAGAAAACAAACAAAACAAAAAAAGACTTGCAGAGTTTTAGGGTCATATTTTTTCATATTTGCCACGAAGGATGTAGTTTTTTGACATAAAGGGAGAGGAGAAAAAACCCCTAACAATTTGGAGAGAGAACGTAGTAAAGTACAGAGTTATAATTTCTAATGTTCAGAACCGTTGATCGGTTTGGGTTGTCTGTGTTTTTCTGTAGTTTGACAAGCCTGGAGCCAGAGGGGACTACGACTACCCTGACATGGCCAAAGAAGCAGGTGATCATTGATGCAACAAGATGGAGCTCGATTTCATTTAGAAGACATGCACAGCCATAAATGACATTTTTTCCACTCCAGAACCTTGACTTTGTTGAGGGGGGGCTATGTTATGTGATATACAAACCATGTTTGATCCATGTTTGTCTGTGTTGTAGGTGAAAAAGCTCTAAAAGATGCAAAGATCCCGTATTCGGCCATTGAACAGGCCTGTGTAGGATATGTTTACGGTAAGACTCTCAGTGGAATATGTTTTTATATATATATGTATGTATATATGTATGTGTGTGTGTGTATAAATTCCTGTATTATAGATTTCAGTAGACCTGAATACGTCTGGTCCTTTTCTGCAGGGGACTCCACGTGTGGCCAGAGAGCGATTTACCACAGCCTGGGTCTGACAGGAATCCCCATCATCAACGTGAACAACAACTGCTCCACCGGCTCCACCGCTCTCTTCATGGCTCGTCAGCTGATCCAGGGAGGTGAGTCCCAGAAAAAAGCGCCAGACTTTGCGGTGCGTTCACGTCAGCCCTGTTCACTCCACTTTGGTCCAACTCCAATTCGTTTGCTCAGAAAGTTTGGTTCACTTTGGGGGATTTTTGAACTCTCAGTCAAATCAAAAAAGTGAACTCTGGTTCACCTGAAAACCTAGTTGAAATGAACTCTGGCACGGTTCGGGTTTGTACGTGGATCCAAGTGGACTGAAGTCCACGGACTACGGTGCAGAGCATTCTGGGTAACCAAACCAAACTTGAGTCTAGCTCTAGAGAGAGAAACGGTTTGTGGTCTTTTAGAAATGACAAGAGAAATCCTCCAACAGTGAACATATGACATCGCTTCATTTTTGTTTACATTTTGTGAAGATGAAAGCAGCTCCCGGTGTCGACTTTTGAGGTTTACGTGTCGTTTCCTGTTGCGTTTCTTGGTGCAGCGCCATCACAGGCGAGGGGTGGGAACAGATTTTCTGTGGGTTTGGCTCATTTGACACAATGCAGTGTGAAAATGAAGCGCACCCACTGAAAATGTAACAAATGTTGAAATTCCAATCCCCAATGGAACCAAGTCTACCAGACTGTCAAATGTGAAAACAGCCCTTTTTTCCCCCAAGGAAACCAGACAAAATGGCAAACCTTTTGGATAAACATAACTTATGCCTGATCACTTGAGTCTAACAATGTTGGTTTAGAAAAAAACATCAAATTGCAACAACCTTTGCAGTAGGACTCCAACCCTGTGCTCTAATTGAATCCACGTCTTGTTGACATCTTGCAGGTCTTGCCGACTGCGTGCTTGCTCTTGGTTTTGAGAAGATGGAGAGAGGCTCCTTGACCTCAAAGGTACAACCTCATCATTTCTTGTTGAGCAGCAGGACAGAGTGTCTCTCCTTTCTTCCTTCATTGTTTGGTTCATCCCATCTTTCTGCTTCATTATTTACTTTCTCTTCTGTCCTTTCTTCCTTCTTTGTGAATGTTTTCATTTAATGATGTGAAATAACAGCAACAGTACTGAGGACTCTTGAAAATTCTAATATTTCGCCATGAAAGTGGTCAAAACCGTAATCATTCTCATCTTTTTTGTCTTTATTTTGTAAGTAATCTATGTTATGTAGCTGCAAACTGATTTGAAATCTTTTTTTTTCTTTCTTGTCAGTACATGGATCGGACCAATCCAATGGACAAGCACATGGAGGTGATGATCAACCGCTATGGGATGGAGGCAGCTCCAGGAGCGCCGCAGATGTTTGGCAATGCCGGCAGAGAGCACATGGAGAAATACGGTACTTTTTAAAATGTTATTGGCTTAATATGTGGACAGAATAAAACATAATAGATATGAGGAGCAATAGTTGCTTCTGTAAGATCTTTGCTCTGATCATTTCATGCTTTAGTGTTGCATTAAAGCACAACGGTGACACCTGCTGTCAGAGAGTTAAATCAACATGGCAGCTCCTTAGTGGATTAGCAAAAGTTTGCCGACCGCTATCTATTATCTTACATGTAAGATCACATTCAAGTGATTTTTAAATTTTTTTTTATGATATTATTGTCATATGTTTGTTACTTACTGTATAAATGCTGACATGGCAAAACTTTTTATTTCTTCTGTAATATTAGATTTTTTTTTGTTTGTTTTTTCTTTGCTTTTTTAGGTACCAAACCAGAACACTTTGCCAAGATTGCCTGGAAAAACCACAAGCATTCCACTAATAACCCGTAAGATGGAGGGGAAGTAGCAGTTTGTGTTCTTGGATTTTACCTTTGTGTTGTTACACCATGAGGTGAACTGTGTGTGTGTGTGTGTGTTTTTCTTTTGTTTTTTAAATCGTACTTTGTCTGCAGGTATTCCCAGTTCCAGGATGAATACAGCTTGGAGCAGGTGATGAATTCCAGGAAGGTGTTTGACTTTCTCACTCTGCTGCAGTGCTGGTAGGAATATCATTTCTACTTTTCCTAATAATTCCTTTTGTTTTTGTATTTACTGTTATGCTGGATTGTAAATTAGTGTCATTTTAACCTTGTTTTGTATAACCTTTATTTGTTCAGGGACTACAGGTGGAAAAATAGCTTTTTGGCTACTTCTGGTGCATTTACAGAAATATGAATGTGCATTATCCCTACCCAAACTAATTCAATTCCAAATTGTATTGGTAGAAGTTGTTGGCTTTAAAAGCAGAGATTCACCAGAGTGTTGTTTTTCTCCTTACAGCCCAACTTCAGACGGTGCTGGAGCTGCTGTGTTGGCCAGCGAGGCCTTTGTTAGGAAGCACCGCCTTGAAAACCAGGCGGTGGAGATCGTGGCTCAGGAGATGGTGACGGACTTTCCCTCCTCGTTCAGTGAAAACAGCTGCATTAAGATGGTACGCCGCGTGGAACGGACCCGCTCTGATGATTTAACGGACAGCTTTGAGAGCCGTGTGCGTTTTCCCCGTGCCGTGCAGGTGGGATACGACATGTCTCGGCTGGCGGCTAAGAAGTGCTTCGAGGCCGCGGGCCTGAAGCCAGGCGACGTCGACGTGGTCGAGCTGCACGACTGCTTCTCCGCCAACGAGCTCATCACATACGAGGCTCTGGGCTTGTGTGAAGAAGGTAAAGCGAGGACTCTGCTGTTGAGATTATTGTATGTTTTCCTGTACGCATCATCTCTGAAAGCAGCGCAGCGCACAGTAGCCAACTTCACAGCCACACAGGAAGTATATGGTGTTAGTTTTTTCCAAATAAAGTAATTTTAAACATTTCATAATGTTTAAGTTAATTTATAATTGGTGAAAGTGCGCAAATATGGAAAACTTAAACATATTTGATAATCGTCTGCTTAAAGAAATTTGTGATTTTTAAAGAATCCCATTCCATTTCTGTTTTTAGATTTTAAAATGAAGAAAAATAAAACTGCAAAAAGAAAATGTTTCTTTCTGTAGGATGTTGAGATGTATAGAAAAAAAGTATAGTTTCTAACTTAATAAAAAAATAGATCTAAAACAATACCATTGGTGTTTTAGTGTGATCCAGTCATTAAATATAAGTGAAAAAAAACTGCTTATAAATTTAATAACAGCATTTGTTACCAAATTTCTATTCTGTTCCATGTTTCTGTTGGAGAAAAAGACCCCACAGCATGATGCTTCCACCTCTGTGCTTTAGCGTTCAGGTTGATAATCAGTTCTCCAGCACACAGTTCAGTTTACTGTGTGCTGGAGAACTGATTCTCCAGCACACAGATTCTCCAGCATCTGTGTGCTGTCCCGGATATAGTGGGTTCCTTTCTTTAAAATGGCTTTCTTCCATGAAGATCCCATTTGGGGAGTGCGTCACCAGCTGTTGTCCCGTTTGTGTTTTCCAGGTAAAGCAGGAGAACTGGTTGACAGAGGGGACAACACATATGGAGGGAAGTTTGTGATCAACCCCAGCGGCGGTCTCATCTCTAAAGGACATCCTCTCGGTGCAACAGGTGTGCAGACAGCATCTTTGTTGAGCCTCCCTTTTACTTTTCTTATTGGTTTCAGAAATGTAACTCTTTGTTTTTTTGTTAGTTTCATGATTTTCTTTTCTGGAAATGCACATTTTGGCTCTCTGAAAAGTTCCCACTGTGGCCACTAGAGGGCATCTTTCTCCCAGTGGTGAACAGTCAGACTGGAAGTGGGTTAAAGTGATGCTCAGCCTGAATGAGAGATCCCAGCCCGCCTCTTCTCTTCTGTAATCTGTTCACACTTTAAATCACTGACAACAAGCGGACTGGGCCACCGGTTCATCCTGCTTCTGCAGCACCAGGCCGGTCAAATCCACTGGAGCAGGACGTGGAGAGGAGCCCGTCTCTGTCTGTCTGCCTTATACTTCTATATCTCATTTGTTTTCTCACTGCCTGTCCTTCTTTAATCACACGATTTCCCAGATCAAATTCTCGGAGCTTCCCTCCTTCGATCGCTCTGAGCTGTTGGCTTACTCACCGATGGGTCTTCTTTCAGATTATTCTCATGAAATCCAGAAATTCAATATTGTCATAAGTTGAAAACATTTTTTTTTTTTTAATAAAACTGTGGGCTTATTAGCAGGCAGTAACAATGTTTCCTTTGTTTAATCGAATCGAGTCTCAGGAGAGTTTTGGACAGCTTGAAAAAGATCCTCAGTCCTAATTATCTAATCAACAACAAACAAAGTTACAGATAATATCATGGCTATAATAATCGTTACGTCACAATACGTTTACAGCAGAAGGAATATAGTAACCAGTGATATTAGTTTACAGAACTGGGTGTCTTTATTCTACAATCACTGGAGACACTGACTGCAACCAGCTGATCTCCTTTCCACTCAGAGACTGTTGGCACCAATCGACTGGACCTCTGTTGAATTAGGTCAGTCACTTGAAAGGGGGTGAATATTATTTAATTGTCACAATTTAGTAGAAATCAGTTTTTATTTTATTTCTTTATTATTAAAGGGTTTATTTTTTGTCAAAAAATTAATGACGGTTGATTTGTAAAAGTAATAAATGGGGCAAAACATCCAACATTGGAAAATAAACATAATATCTTAAGTATTTTTAATGTAGTTTTTAGTGCTAATATCTTAGTACACTTGAAATAAGACAAAACTACCTAAAAATTAACTTTTCAGCAAAAAACAGTCAACATTTTATTGATATTGATGGGAAAAAAAGAAAGTTATAAGTGAAATAAGCTGCCAGTGGAACGACAACTTTTTCATCAATATTAAGGATTTCATTACTTAAAACAAGCTCCCACTTCTTGCTGGAAAGTTATTTGTAAGTTAGTTTTGTTTTGTTTCAAGGGCACTAATATATTTGGAATAGAAACTGGACTAAAAGTGCTTGGTAAGATTAATATTCCACAACATGAATTGAGTGGTTGTAATGTTTTGCTGATTATTTAATATCCACCATGAACTATTGATCCGCCGACTCTTTACATCTTCCCAGAGGAGCCATCTGTAGATCTCCTAATTAGCATTCCAGCTAATAAATTCCCTTGCAGAGTATTAAATCACTGATGTTGAATGGCAAGACGCATTTGAAGGGTAATTAATGTGGCATGAAATGTAATTTCAGGGCAGCAGAGGAGCAGCCGCCGGTGAGATCATGGACTGAGTTGTCAGATTAGCAGTCGTCACGGCGCCTCTCTCAGTCTGATAGCTTTAGTTTTCCCTGTCGTACGTCCCGATTTCTTTAACTGAACAACTAAATGCTGTAATTGCTCTTCCTTTTGAGTATTTCCCAGTGGCAACATGCTGTCTGTTTGCATTGAGGAAGCTACGTCTGTGGTTTTCTTCTATATTTATCAACTTTATTATAGTTTAAGAATTTTTTTTTTGCAGCTAAGCCAGAATTATAATTGGACACTCGATTCAGACTGTTCAATTGTCAGTGTTGAAAAGAAATGTAAATAAGCAACAGCAATAATAGAATTCTGCTAGCAAGATCGAGAAAACGGCGTCTTTCTCTTTAAATTAAATCTGGATTTATTAACTTGGTCTTTGTTTCTAGAGATTCCCTTTTGCTTCTCAAAAAACCTGTGCAACAAACCTTGATATAGAAATTGATTTATGATCACACTGTTTTTTTTATAAAGGGGCAATGTTGCATAAAATTGCCGTTGCTTTATATCATGTTAGAATGTTATTCCCTCTTCAGAAACATGCTTAGAGTTTTGGTTTTATTCTTCAAGGCATGTTTGAGAAATCATTGAATCTCCATCTCCCATGGCAACCATTTGGGTGTGCCAAAACATTTTCACCCACAAAGCCCCACCCATTTCTACAAATCTCCTCCTCAGAGGTGCAGTCTTCAGCTAAACACCCGTCTCTCACAACTCCCTCACTCTGCTCCTTCAGACTAGCCAGCAGCAATTTGGAGGAGCTTCTTAAAGAGACAATGGTCCAATTATAAGGCGTCAATATTTTTTTAAAAGATAGAGATTGGTTTATTAGTATAGCTCTTTTTTTGCCTTATTTTTTCTAATTTCTGTTCTAATTTCAGGCTTTAGCAGCAACTTCAGATGAAGCTCAATTCTGCAGCATCTTTTTTCCTGTCATTAACTTCCCAGAAATACATTTTCTCCCTCTAAAACAGTTTACCAAACGTGAGATGGTATGAGCAGAGTCACAGTGGCTCCTGTGTGAAATCCAACAAATGAGAGAGAGCTGAGGCTTTGTGCCTTAAGGTCACCTTCATACAGTACAGTTGTAGTTCTCTTCAGAGTTGTGCCATTCAAATGACAATCTTTTTCTGTATTTAAACATGTAACTTGGAAGAATAGCAGACATGCTTTCGTTTCCTCTGCTGCATCTTGTCCATATCCTGACGATCATTTTTCCGCCTGTAAAGTCTGCTTCCCACATCATCAGCCTCTCGCGTGTGTGTGTGTGTGTGTGTGTGTGTGTGTGTGTGTGTGTGTGTGTGTGTGTGTGTGTGTGTGTGTGTGTGTGTGTGTTCCTCGTAGGGCTGGCTCAGTGTGCTGAGCTGTGCTGGCAGTTGCGGGGACAGGCTGGCAGGAGGCAGGTCCCTGGGGCCAACGTGGCCCTGCAGCACAACATCGGCCTGGGGGGAGCCGTGGTCGTCACAATCTACAAGATGGGTTTCCCTCAGGAGTCCAGGTGACCCGTCAGAACCACAGTGTGACATTACTCTAGCACACTGCCACAGTATTTGTAGCCTTTTAACTCCTCCTGCGTCTTTTCAGATACCAACTGTGACGTTTGATGTGTTTAATATGATAGAGAAATCTAACATAGTGCTTAATTGGTAAGAGCAAAATTCCGATCGGAACCACAAAGTACTTCATTGATCACCAAGGTGAAATTGCTCATCTGTTGAAAAGCTACTCTCACCCAAAGTGTTAAATATTAGTAAATGGTAATAAAACCATTAATGATATAAAAATTTAACATGAGTTTGAAATTACAAGTAATTTAAATAGGACCCACATATAAAATGAAAAACGTAAAATAAAAGCTAGTTGTTTTGCAAAGATTTTAGTCCATCTACAGATTAAGGGTTTAGTCTGTAGATATGCAAATTTAGTACAAACCAACAGACCCATCAGTAATTCAGGTTGTCTGTACATCCTTAAAAAGTCTTAAATTCACATATCTAAAAATAAGGCCTTAAAATGTGTTAAATGAATTTAAAAAATAAAAATAATATTGGCCTTAAATAAGACTTGTTAATCACAAGTCTTAAATATAGGTATAGCCGAATTAGGTATATTAGCTAGCTAATAATGCTAACTAGCTAGGTACTAATCTATCCCTAGGTATATTAGTACCTAGGGATATCATCTAGGTACTTGCATACCTCGCTAGCAAGGATATATCAGTAACTAGTTAGTGATAGTATTACTTCGGCTTCTGGTAGTTAATTAGCGGCAGCATCACTTCTGTTGCCAACCCATACAAGCCTGTCTCCACTCTGTGCCAAAACCCCACCAAAAAAACAAAGAAACCTGTAAATTTGGCACTGTGAGGGTTAAGAGTGTAGAGAGCCATACGCACTATGAGAAACACAAAGCTGTGGCCAAGAACTACAAACGTGTGGATGGATACTTTTTATTAAAAATTTTATTCAAGGTGGCATTAAAAAGGTCTTATAAAGTTTTAAATTGAACTTGCTGAAACCTGCAGATACTCAACAAGAGGTTTCAGCTTGTAAAGAAGGGCTGGGAATGCTGTTGCAAGGCGTTGTATCTCAATGCTGTCAGCAGTTTGAAACCCTCATTTGCATACAGTCGGTATTTGCGTTGTGAATTTTCTGTGTTTCTGCAGCATCTACCAACAGAAACAGCCGAGAGTACAGTCCTAAAAGGTTTTAATCTTCCCTGTAGCTCCCTGAGGCTGCGGTTTAATCCTTCGCCCCAAAGATCCAAGTTGTGTTTCTCTGTCTTTAATTCCAACGTTTTCTTCACGTTTTCCGTCCTACATTTAGTCCAAAATGTGGTCTGTTATGTATATTTAGAAGTCAGGTCACTTTGCTGTTTTGTTAAAAAGCCTTAGTGACATATCGTCCAGTGTATTTCCTACAGCTGTAACCTACGTATTTGCATGTTGTGGTAGAAAACGAGATCAGGTCGTAAATGGTTGGGAGAAACATTTTTAATTGTGCTGTGCGGTTCGTCCCACGGTCCTGAGGAGCAGCAAGAGTTACAACTCTGCTCTAATTCCACTTAAGTCACCGACCGCAATTAAGAGGTTTTCTGCTAGTGGGTGTTTGGACTGGAGGTGTGTGTTTGATCACACTAAGGGAGTGCCTGTAGCATTAGCTGTGCTGCACTGAATCACCCAAGATGCATGTATTTAAAAGAAAAAGTTGTAATTTTCATCTTCTTACTTGGACATAAACAAACTGATACCCATAACCTCAGCGGGAATGCATTTATTGTGCATTTATTTAATTATTTTTAATTCTCCTAGGTATGTCATCGGTTCAGCAGCCAGCAGCTCCGGCGGTGGGGATCTGGAAGGGTTTAAAGCTTATCCCGTCTTCAAGGAGATTGAGAACCATCTGCTGCAGGTTTGTATTGAATTTGTGAATTTTTCTACATAGAAAGTCGAAATTAAGTTATTTTGTCACAAACTTAAGTGTTGTTTTTCCCCTCTCTTGGGCTGAGTGCTTATTTCAGTTATTATTGGACCAGAACAGCATATTTACACACAGTGAGAACTTCTGCTACATTTCGCGTCCTTCACATTCAAAGTGTAGCTCTTCTACAAGTTAATATCCAGATATAGGTTTGACATATCGCAGTATTCAATGCATACAGTGGCATTTAGAATATGTTCTCCATAACTATATATTCATTCTATAAATATTGATTCATACTATGTACTTCCTTTTGTCAACAGCTGGACAAAAGCAACACATTTTGCAGCTGTTTTTTTCCACATCATCCAACTGCCGACGTGATTCTCCACAAGTTCAGATTCAAAGCAAAGCAGAAGTCTGGCTTTTCAGTTTAAAAAACCCCCCATTAAAGTGACGCAAGACTGAACAAAACTAGCCATAAATCATCTTTATCTTTTAATAAGACGAATAGAAACATTGTAAACTTTCCATATTGTTTGCATTATGTGTCAATATTCCGACTTTTACAAAAACTAGAAAACGGCAGCATGAGGATGAGAATATGAAAACAACTAAATCAACAGGCGACGCAGAACGCAAATACAAGCTGAGCAGCAACATGTCATGCAGTTCAGGGACGAGCCACCAGAAGGTTAGCCTGGCAACACATACTGTGTATGATTTATTACAGAAAGCAGGACTTTTAAACATGATTTAATATAAATACCTCAATGGGAGAGGGAACATTGGTTAATAAGTATGAAAGCAAAGTATGACTCATACAGCAAACGTTTCAAACGAACGCGGCTAAAAGTAGCAGCAGGGTGGAGACCAGGATGAAAACCGTCGGAGCAAATTACTTCTAACCTAATTTCTCACCATTTGACGAAGGCAGAGCTATTAAAGTTGATCATCTTTTATTAGTTTATCAGGCAAACCCTGGCATCCATTAGACCTGAACGCTTCTGATGGAGCCGGAGTGTCTGTCAGGCCGACTTGGTGCTAAATTACGTCTGTTTGATGTCAAGACATGTAAAACTCGGAAGGTTTCTACATGGATGTGGGTGGATGGTCAGCCATACGTTCACCAGATAACGAAATAGAAATAATGAAATAATAAAAACGGAAATCGAGAAAACATTTCTGGCAACTGAAACAAATAAAAACTCAAAATAATGGATGAAAACTGTTAACTAATCAGAACTGTCTTGTGCAGTTGTAAAACTAAAAGATACTGAAATTAGAGATATATTAGTACCTTTCCCGTTTATGAATCTAATAAACTTTCGAACTGATGTGAAATTGATTTTCTTTTCTCCACACAAGCAGCTTTGTCATCTGTCTGAAAATTACGTCACTCCTTACTCCTCCTGGCGGCTACGTTATGCTATGCAACGCTATGCAATGCTATGCAATTCTACGCAACGCAAAATTGTGGCAATAAAAATTTGGAGAAACCTCCAGATTGGCTGTTCAACAATAACTGAATATATATATATATATATATATATATATATATATATATATATATATATACCCTATTGTTGTAAACATAATCCCGATACAATACGATAGTTCTGCTGCAAAAATTTAACTAAAGTACGAAAGATCTCAAACTACTCCTATAATCAACAAAAACTAAAGTAAAACAAAACAATACATCGCTAGTAAGAACTAGCTAACATATTCTACAAACTAATTAAAGATAACTGAGTTAGACAAACAAAGTCACAACAAAATAAATCTAAACCACAATAAAAAAGCTAAAACTATTGTAACTGGTGTTTGCTAGGAAAAGTAGAGCTTCCAGACAATTCGATGAAGTTGTGCAGTGGTTTCTATGGAAACTCGTATTCGAATAGCCACGTTCTTGTCATTTTAGACGACACACAAATTGCAATACATTGACTGTTTTTGCTATAATCACCCAGTCCTAATTTAAAGTTGCAGGCTATCTAAAGGTCATGAACCTTATTGTTTAGCCATTTCAAAGCTCAACGTTTCCCCCCCAAGCAGTGCAAGATGGTTAACTGGTCTTTAAAAAGTGGTATCTAGTTGTTTTTTTTCTTCTAAAGTTGTCAATTTAATCCCTCCATGTATCTTTTGTCGCTCATTTGACAAAAGTCCTCTCTGACCCTCAGTTAGGGAAATTGGCCG
Source organism: Micropoecilia bifurca (assembly GCA_903067075.1). Taxonomy (NCBI): domain Eukaryota; kingdom Metazoa; phylum Chordata; class Actinopteri; order Cyprinodontiformes; family Poeciliidae; genus Micropoecilia; species Micropoecilia bifurca. The sequence goes on from CAEGAF010001558.1 coordinate 12,921, forward strand.
TAGAGAATGATGGATAACAGAAGAAAGGGGCCGGGGGGTCATGAAGCACACAGAGGCCTGACCTTCATCTGTCTGTATATTAGAGTGAATCATGCCATCAGTAATTGTGGAGGTGAGCGCTCCCATGTGTGTGACACGGTTTTCAATTTCTTTTATAATTAAAAATCATTTGTCTTTGATACCGCTAATTGCAAACCAACTGCCTGCTGAAGACGCCTGATTGGTGTGTAATGTAATCTTGGTAGTTTCATTGCTGGTGCTCTGTGAAAGTCTCAGGGGTTTATTAGAGATCATCAGTGAACAAACATCATGAAGACCGAGGAATACAGCAAACAGGTCAGGGAGGCAGCTGTCGAGAGGCTCAAACGGGCAGTAACATGCTATATTTTGTATAGTATTCATATAGCACAATGAAGTAACTTACCTTCAGTTGTTACAAAAATCAAATATGACTGAAAAGAAATTTTACTTTGTAATTTAATGCCTTGAAATTGGGGCTCCGTTTCTTTTAGAAGCTCCTGCTCTTTCTGAAACTCCGCCTTTAAGAAGTCATAAGAACATGGCTCCTCTACTAAACCCTTTAACATTTTTACCAACGTTTCACTGAGCAGTAGCTCACAGAACGTTCTCAGCAGATACCCACTGTCACCAGGTGTTTGCTAATTGCTGCTGGCTACTCTGAAGGAGCTGAACGGATTAAAGCTCTGAAGCTTGGAAGGTGCCACACAGACGAGCAGCTGCACCTCGGAGGGGGGGCTAGGTCCAACCAGGTGTTTTAAACAGCTGTATGGTTGCCATGGGACACTAAAGGATTTGTTAGACATGAAAGAATCAAGGCAACACTCCAGGTTTGTTTTTGTTACCTTCCAGTCGGAGAATGACAAACATTCAGCCAGAGCCACAACAGAATGGATCAGAAATCGAAGCAAATTTGTTTGTTAGGATGGCCCAATCAAAGTCCAGACTTCAATTATATCTAGAATTTTTAACAAAAATTAATGTCTACAGACACTCACCTTTCAAATTCAGTTAAATCCAAAAATACATTATTGGCCCCAAAGGAAAACTAAATGTTTTAGCTCATTATAATTAGAGATTCTTCAAAGAGTTATTGTAAGTAGCGATGGCTGTTTGCAGGAAAGATATTCTGTAGCAGCCTGGACTCCAGCTCATCTAAAGAAGCTTCTGACTGAACACTGACGGTTAATCCAGTCTGACCGAGCTCGACCTGTTTTGCAAACAGCTCATAGGACAAATGTTCTGCTCTAGATGTGCACAGCTGTAGCTGCAGCACACCGTGGTTTAATACAAACGCATGCTACAAATGCTACAGTTTTCAGATTTTTATTTAAAAGAAATACAACTATATATTATTTTTTTCTTCACAACCTACTTCTTCTCAATCTAGCACATAAAGTTGCACTAAAACATATTGAGGTTTCTTCTCCAAGGCACTGCGGCGGTGCATTTAGATGAACTAGTTTTCAGGCTTTGGTGCAGAGGAGAATACTTCAGTGTAGAGTAACAGTCCGGTACATGCAAATGTTCCCGGTGATAAGGGAGAAGTCTTCATTGTCCTGCTGTGTGACCTCCCACTCTCCCAGCTGTCAGGAAGTCTCTCTCTCTAGCATGATTGGTGCTCCGTTCGTCCTCGTTGTCTTTCTGAAGACCTCGTTCTGTTTGATTTTGGGGGAGGGTTTTTTTGAGAGAGAGTTTTCCCCCAGTGGGGCTGGAACATGTGAGTGGTTTTTGCCTTGCGAGAGGCTGATAGCGTTAACCCTAAAAGGAATGCAGAATAGCTGGGAGATATCGAGAAAGGAACTCGGAGAGCTGCAGATGTGAAAGAAAACAAAACCAAATCTTCTCATAATGACTGCTTGTCTGGCTGATTTGCTCATAAAAGCGTCACACAATGAAGGATGTAAACGGATCATGTTCCCACCGAACGATAAGGCTCTCACTCTGATCTGTCGATCCGCATTGCGTCTTTATATAGAATCCCTTTCTGTACCTTAACAGATGCAGACGCATCGTCCTCCTCAGGTACGACGTTGGGCAGCTGTTTTCCCCCCCAGCGCCTGCGGTTTGCTGCGAGTGTTAGCTTGACGTGTCTGACTCCTTGTTGCTGATTGGTGCATTTTCACAAGTCCGACTCTTATTTTAAGTACTGTCCATCTGTCAGCCGAAGGTCGAGAGACTCTGTGACTCCCTGTTGATTTCTTTCAGGAAGGAGAGAAACTCGTCAGGAAGGTCGGCGGAGTGTTTGCTTTCAAGGTGAAGGACGGCCCTGATGGGAGAGAGGCCACCTGGGTCGTGGATGTGAAAAATGGCAGAGGTTCTGTCACAAACGATCCAGGTATGTGTCTTAATAGCCTTTTAAAAGTCTGCAGTCGAGGACAAATTGTTGTGGTTTATTGATGGGTTTTGCCAGCAAGTCGGACGACTTTATTTTCTTTATATCATCCAATCTGGTGTTTTCTGATAGTCGTTTTTAGTTGAAATATAGGAATCAAACAGAGTATGAATATTTGCAGTTTCTGCCATATGACACCGTCTGACAGGAAATATGGAGTCCTCCTATTGGTTGATGTTTAAGGAGAAAGCCAAATATTGCATTAAACTATTTTATATTCAAATCCACATTCAAACTGTTTTTCTTGTCTTACTGCAGAGACATCATTAAATATTTAAACTAAGGAAGAAATCACAGAGGGAAGAAAAGAAAAACATTTCAACTTGGAGGAAATGTGAAGTCATATATTAAATCAAAGACAAAATGACTATGTAGTTTACATTTTTAACCACGCAATGCGCCTTATATTAGTATGAATAAGCTTGCATTACATAAACCCTAAAGATTAATTGTCCTTACCTTAACTCTTAAAAATCCTGGCAATATTTTCAAATCTAGTCTAGAGTAATTTTGCTGTTCTCCATTCATCTGTCCCATTATCTTGTAAAAGGCTTGCTCTCTCTGCTAATCTGCTAATGCGCTAGTAGCGGAACTAATTTTAAAAATGTTTATCACACTTGGCTTTCCCTAAACACTTTCTTTTCCAGATAAATTCAAAGCACTAATTTATTTGTCTGCTTTGAAAACTTTCAGTTGATTAGTTCAACATATGTGTGAAAGTTTTGATTATCCTCTGTTAAGAATTAAGTAGACTTTTACGTTCATGCTCTCATAGTCTTATTTCTTCCTCAGTAAGAACTTCCACACCCAAGAGTGTTTGTACTTGGTAGCCCTTTGATATGGAATATCAGCTAACTGAAAAAACATTTGTTTTTTTTTAAGTTACCAGCTGTGTGGTCAGTGATCAAAACTTCTTCAGTCAAATTGGAAGGTTGTAGGTTTGATTCCAGTTTCCTCCTGCTGCATGTTGATGTGACCCTGGGCAAGATACTTTACCCCAAATTGCTACTGATCTGCGTATTGGTGTATAAATGTGTGAGCGTTTGTGTGCTAATGGATGAATATGGCTCTAATGTAAAGCGCTTTGAGTGGTTAAAATGATTGGAAAAGCGCTATATAAGTTCAGTCCATTTACCATTAACAGAAAGGGAACACATAATCGGGCTAATATGGCTACTCATAAGCCGTTTACAGTAACTGTATTTTACACAAGAGTATGGTTGGTGGGTTGAAACGAATTGCTGCAGCAACAACATGCAATATTATGAGACAACTGTGAAAAATGGAAGTGATGGGATAGAGGCATTGATTTCACTCAAAAACTACCCAAAGGCTTTCAGCAGTGACTGACTTTCATCGAAAAGGAACCAAAGCTTTAACAAATGCTGAGGCTTTAGCAGAGTGACAGAGTGTTAAAGTTCCAGATTGTGTGAAAATGGCTCGACGCCAACAGCGGTTGAGATTTCTGCCTCAACGGAGACGAACAAATCACACGCCTGCAAATTGCTTTTACAGACATGTGAACCTTTAAGCGGAATGGCTCCTTATAGAACAAGCTTATTTAAATTAACAATTATTCCTTCAGTCTCCTTTTTGCTTTCCTCCTTCCTTTGCTATTTTTCTTTCGGCTTTTTTGTTTTTTCCCCCCAGGAAACGCATAAAAAGCTAGGCTAAAGTAAAAACACCCCTAGCCGTAGATTCATGATGACTTGGTCAACACAGACTACATCCAGATATTTCATTTGTCTGTTCAAAAATTCAAATATATATTAGTTCTCTGTGTTTGCTTCCTCAAACCTAATTCAAAATAAATATCCTATTTTGTTGAGGTAAATTGAACTCCAAATTGGACTGGAATCACATCAGACTAAAATATTTTCTTCTCTATGAGTGTTGACTGCATGTTCTTATTGATATCTCTCTTTATTGCAGCAATATCAGGAGAGTAGAACTAGTAAGAGTTTCAAGGACATGTTTTAAAGACGGCTCTTTTTGGTTTCGCACCGTGGCTGGAGTTCAAAAGAACCGGTGAAGTAGCTGAAACACGGAGCTGTGTGTTCAACACAACACCAAAAGTGTTCATTTGACGGATTGTAAGGACAGTGATTTATTTTCCCGTATTGCGCATGAAACAAAAGATTGCATGAAGAAAAGGCAGGAACTCAGTCGCAGTTCAAGAATGGAATCTGCTTAAAACTTCTCTTGCCATCCACTTGTTGAAGGAGCCATTCATCTAGAACCGTATGTTTGGTTGTATAAGCTGAATTGCATCCTGGACACACTCGCATTAGAACACACCGCTTCCTAAGTGGCCACCAAAAAACTGCTCCATTAGATGGAGTCCCCAGTGATACTTCCTGCATCGAGGCCATTATTTCTGAGCTCTGCAGTGTCCTTCAAAGTGGAGTGAAATGTTCAGAAAGCTACTAAAAGCTCATGTGGTGCGAGACGACTTTTTAAAAGGAGTTTCAAAACTCTTGAGATGATGAACTTTGTTTGGACACATCTGTAAAAAAAAAAAAAAGAAAGAAAAAAGCTCTTTATTTCTTCCGTAGCCTCACTCGATGAGCAGGGAGGGAAAGTAAATTCAATGTTGGGAAAACTACAGCTAAGAGCCGCATCCATTGGTCACCAGGTCGCTGTGACAGCAGCCAGTGAGCAAATCTTTGTCTATACTCTGCTGCTGTTGAAAAAAAACTGAATTTCCATTAAATAAGAAGTTAAATTAATATTACACGTGAATAAGTTTGTTCACACGCTCAGTTAGAAAAATTAAAAATCGTGGCAGTGACGGATGTAAACTGTTTCATGAGCTGCATTCATAACAGCCATCAGAGGAGACCATGGCATCTTATTCAGGAGTTTTGGGGAAATTGTAGTTGTCAATTTTTTTAAATTTTTTTTTAGAAAAGCCAAGGATCCAAGAAATTCACACAACTTCTTATAAACTGTGCGACGCTGCATGACTTCTGGTGGAGCCAGCTGCACAATGTCAGAAATAAATCCCAAAAACAATCGTCCTTCTATTGCTTCCTATCGTCTTCTTTGTCATTTCCACTAGTAGTAACATCCTGCAGTTGATCAAGTGACTCGTGTGATGCAAAATAAATGTTTCCATTGTAGTTTTGCAAAAAGATTTGCCAAAACCCACCTCATGCAAAACTTTTCATCAAGCTTGAGATTTTTAGAAATTGCTGTGTTTCCATTAAGCAAATTTAATTTTGTAATTTAATTTCAACTAAGTGGAAGTGCAGCTACTGGAGCCTATCATCATGCTGGTTAATTGTTTGGGAAAAGGCCAGAAAAAATTCCAATTCACTTTCATCTAAGGGAACTTTACAAACACGTCAGTTGAATCCAATTATAAGTTGATCCAAGTTATCGACTTCAGTTTTTTTTTTTTTTTAATTTAATAAGAAAGTTTTGCATCAACTCATTGTTTGTGTCATGACTCCTGTGACATGCTAGCACCCCAGTATTAGGGACACAGAATATCAGACATCAGTTTTTGGCAAGCACCGCTAATCCACCTCATTTGCTTTTGCCGCTCGTCTTTAAATCTCTTTCTTGCTGTGCGGTTAGAAAATCTCAACTTCTGAAGTCGTGCGCGTGTTTGTCTTCTTAAGGCCGTGATGTCTTCAAGATACAGGAAGATTTTAAAGAACTTTCTGGTAGACTTTACCTTTAATATTGGACGGTAGAGTTCACCAGATAGTCCACATCGTCACCAGTTGGGCCCATGAATACACTTCGGCCCTCGGGGGGCCGTGAGGGTTTTGTTACTTTCAGACACAACGTTTAATATGTGGAATCATCAGGTCAGAACATAAACTGATGTTAGCTGGACACCCAGGCATTCTCCACTCTTCTTTCTATATGAAAAAAATAAATCTTCCATACATCATTCCACCATATCTCACCTAGCAACGCGTTGACAGCCTCTGGCATGTTGACTCGCCCTATTGGCTCTCTGCAGGTTGCAGCGGTGACATCATCAGTGACGCGGCCGCCTGCCACAGTTTTGGACTCAGAAAGGATGTATTATGCTAAATCCCTCTTGATATTATCCCCCCTTGACATGAAAAGGGACTAAGCGCCGCCTCCACCAGGCAAACCGAGCACTTTCAAAACTACTGTGTGCTGCACAAGCAGAGCTGAAAGTTACGCCCACTTCTTTTCGCTTCTGAATTTAAATCAGAAAAGATTGCATGCAGAGAGGAGGTAAATTCGAAGTGACACGATCATTTTCCTCTCTCTCCGCCGTGCCTCTGATCTCATTTCGCTGCTTGTTTCTCCTCTTCCCGGGTTTCAGCCTCTCCCACCTGCGATCCCCAGCGAAAGGGACGAGACAAAAGGCCAGGAGAGTAAATGTGATAAACGGCAGGCGGCACAAAGCATTCCTTCATCACTTTTGTTTCCTGCCGAAACACACCTCCGTGCTTTCTTTAAGGAGAACATTAATGGTGTTAATTCTTCATTTAAAACGCAGCACGGTGCGGGATAAACAAGTCCCCCTTGGAGGCCTTTGATATAATAAGACATTTAGTTGAAGACAATGTGCGGATATCAACATGCAGGTCAGGCAGAACGGAGAATGCAGGGCGAGCCATGAAGGACCTGTCAGGGACTCGGATCTGCTTTTAATTACTTTTATTTCTCGTGTACGTAGTTCCTCTTACTCCCCACCTGTCCTTTCCTTATTTGCATTTTATTAAACTGGGAAAAAGAAATGATAAATCTGCCATTTGGCAGGACATCACACACTTTGCACCTCTTCATTCCGCTGCTTCAGCTCAGCAGTGTGTTGGTGTTAATTTATCGGAGCGTCGGCGGCTCCTGCTCCATGCGCAGAGGGGCGGTCCCAGCCTGCTCGGTGCCCCGGGGCCAACATCGCTTCCATTACCATGTATTATCATAAAAAAACGCTGAACATTTATTACAATATTGTATTTAAGAAAATATGTAAGAAACTGGAATATTATAACCAACTGTGGTAAAGCACACAATACCAGATTTAATTCCAAGAAAAAAATAAACTGCACCATTAGTCAGGTATTTATAGAATCAGGAGGTGGGTCTTACCGTTGCTAAATGTGCTGATGGCGGAGAAACGACTTACCATTACAGGAAAACTGTTTATCCACCGACATCAGCTGCCATGCTAACTAGGCTTAGCATTTATAACGGGCTCTGGGGTTAGGGTCTGAGCAGCATGTACGCAAACATGATTGACAACACTGAGACCCTCCTCCTGACTGTGATTGGCTGTTTCTGACTGAGCATTGTATTTGTGAAAATGACAGCAGGTCCATAGGGTTTTTTTTTTTTTAAACAAAAATGCTGTTTAAATCAATTTTTTAAAATAAGCTACATACTTTAAAATGAACCAAATAGGATTTTTTTTCCATTTAAATTTTTATGTACTAAAATGAAAACAGCATCTTATTTTTCTTCTGTTTTGCTTTTCTGCTCCATTTAGTCTTTGTGTAGTTAATAAGTGAACTGAAAATGTTCCAAACTTTCAAATCAGACAGTCAAAATTTAGCTTTCTAGAAACGCGTAGGTTTTTGCCGGTTACAGCCGGAGGGTTTTTCAGGTGCTTTGACCTGAAAATCAGCAGAAACACGACCTGAAGCATCACTTTGGTCTAAAATGTGCAGGATGAGTCACAAACTCTGACTCGACCTTCTCAAAATAATTAAAAGATTCCACTTGGACACGTGTGATTCCTTCCAGGGCGACTTTTCACCGCTCTGAAACTCATCAAAATGCAAATCTGAGCCTTCTGTTCCCAGTGCGGCGATGAAAGGGACCGAGATGAGCTTTTCATCTCCAATATGAAACATAATATGCCTGTTTTCAAACGCCAAGTGGTTTTTGAACTCTGCTTCATCGGTTGCGAAGTGTTTGTACTGAAACTGCTGCAATGAATCAGTTTTACTGTAAATATCTTCTTTTTTATTTTTCAGGTAAAGCAGCAGATTGCACGTTGTCCATTGGAGATGAGGATCTGCTGCATCTCATGACCGGAAAGCTGAACCCACAAACGGTGTGTTTACTTACGTCAGATATAATATATATGTGTGTACATATATATTTCCACTGTGAGATGGACACACATCTGCTCCATGGCAACTGTGTTTACCATCTTGCACTCAGTTCCATTGTTGATATGATGGGAAAGGGAGGAATTTAAAAGTAATCTCCCAGTTTCCAGAAATGAATTGAACTGAGATGAAGAAACCTTTGACACTGACCTACCTGTTGTTGTTACAGTGCTGGCTGAAAGCCCGTTAGGATCGTGTATTTTTGCCCGATTATATCCACTTTTTGTATCCAAAAGTTGCACACACACCTGGTTAAATGCACGTTTTTACTCATGTCAGGACATCAGAGAATGCTGGATTACTTCAAAACCATTTCTGCCTTTTAATATGACACAGTGGAAAGCAGGTGTTTTAAATACATGCTCTGTTTAAAATACATTATGTCACATTTAATCAATTTAAATGTTTCCTGTTTCTGTTCAATGAATATTATTTAGGTTTATACATTTAGTAAAGTCAAGAACCATTAAAGTTTCCAATTCAATCCAGCAACAGTCTAGAGCTAAAAATATACCAAATACTTTTTTCAAAAATTGTCATTGTTGCAAGAAAACATTTAACAAAAGGAAAAATATTGTTAAAACTTAGATGCAAAAGTCTGCACACCCTTAAACTAGTATCTTGAAACACCTTTTGGTATATTTTCCCAAATATACCAAAAGGTGTATTACCTTTCAAATCTGGTAATTATTTTTTTTCTAGTAAGGCAGTTTTGGTGACTAGAAATCTAGTCCTGTTTTAAGCTAGCTGGAACTAGACTAGAAAGCTTCTAGCTTTCTAGTTAGTCTACCTTGACTAGCTAGAAAGCTAGAGGGTTTTAGGACCGTAAATGAATGACTAGTACTAGAAAACTAAGACTAGCTTAGGTGCTAGTTGTTACGGTAGCTGGGACTAGAAAGCTAGAAAGCGTGCTAGGACTAGCTTTCTAGTCCTAAAACCCTCTTGGGTTTTAACATTAAATGCTAAAATGAATGTAAAAGTTAGTTCAAGATATTATTTTAAGGTTGTACCAACTTGTGTAGCCATGTTTTTGTGTTTTTCCTTTTAACAGAGTTGAGTTTTATTTATTTATTTTTTTAGTTGACTTGCAATGAGGCAGAAAGAATTTGGAGGCTTTTAGGTCTTGTAAACTAAAATGGGTATGCGGAGACCATGTGCCCTCAACCACACGGTTGAGAAAAATAAACTCCTTATTTTGATCAGTGACAAAAGCAGCCGAAGGCAAAAACGATGGGCAAAAAAAAAAGGAATCAAAGCTCGGATTTTAATAAAAAGAAATAAAGCTTTTCTCTGTTTCGAGTTTCATCAGCGATCTGCCATTTCTGTGAAAAGACCCACATTTCAGAGCTATCGGTGGTAAGAAATATTAAAATGGACTTTTAATCTTTTGTCCCTTTATCTCTGGTTGCATCAGGCATTCTTCAAAGGGAAGCTGAAGATCACTGGGAACATGGGCCTGGCCATGAAGCTGCAGAACCTCCAGGTGACGCCAGTCAAGGCCCGATTGTGAAGCGTTGGAGGAGATCTTTGTGCACCCTAACATTGAAAACTAGGCTCATGTTGAATTAATTGAATATTAAATGAAACGCTTTGATTATGCGCCCGGCTCTGTCTCAGGAGGAGGTCTGTGAAGCTGCTTCTACATGTTTTTTTTCTTCCTTTTAATCAGCAACCAGAGTTGTTATTCATGTTGTTGGTCCTACAGAAATGATCAAATGTCGTCATAGATTACAAAGCACAGCGTGTCCTAACCGATCCTTATGCTAGAAAGGCTAATTGAAGTTGTTCTTGACTTTAAATTTTTCAGAATCATTCTAAGGATGTGAATGTAAAAGATCTAATATTTGTAAAATAAAATCTTTAACTCTGAATGTCTTTGGAGTTGTCGTCTCTGAAAGTTTTAATGCTTCTAAATGGATATTTTTTGCTCTTCAAAAGAGAAAGCAAAGTCAAAAGTACGAGATAAATACAACTTAGTTGAAATAAAAGATATGAATTCATTCAGAGCCTTAGACTGAGGCTTGCATATATTCCTGCCAGACATTTATTGCAATAATTTAAGAGATTTTAACAATTTGAATAGAACCTTTCTTGTGAGACCTTGTTGCAAAGTGCAGCTTTTAATGTTTTTCAAAACAAAGCTGATTTAAGGCGCCGAACATGGCCATCCATTTTCAGTCATGTTTAGTTTGAGGTTGCAGCTTAGTGTTGGCCCACTTTTATTATTTGAAAAACCAGTTTGTTTTTTTCATTTTTATGTTTGGAATCATTTTCTGGTTGAAGCTCCAGTTTGAGTCCTATTTTCAAATGCCTGACCCCAACTTTCACCATTAGATGGAAGGAAATTGGTTTTCAATGATGCAGAGAAAAATGAGTGAGCACAGTGTTCCTCATGTGAGAGTCTCTGTTGGTGATGACAGCTTCACATTTTCTGTAGAAAAAACAAATGTAATATGTTTACACAGAATAAATATTTTGTAAAATATTGTACCAATATGAAACCAATATGAAACCAATTACAGGTAAATGTCAGTAGAGACGGGGGAAACATTAGCAATTTCGTAAGAAGTACAATGGATAGAAGAAAAACATGGCGTCTTCAACTATCAGCAGATCTAAGATGGACACTGAGGTGATCCCTACGGACAAGCTGAGGGTCAACAATAGTGATGCTGTGTCAAAGATGGTTTTCTGCTCACCTGGTTTTCATCTGCTGTTACCTTTCAGACCAGTCTACATATTGACCTCTGACATCGAGGCGGTTGTGTCCAGGCAGATGCTGTTCACTGCATATTTAAGCATTTTCAGCCCATTTTTTTGTAAACCAGAAAGATGGTTGTGTGTGAAAATCCCAGCAGAGCAGCAGATTCTGAGATCTTCAAACCATCCGACACTCATTGCCATGACACTCGCTGCTATGTTTGCCTAATAACTTGTCCAATTAGTCATTAGTTAAGATCTGATTGGACGTTTCCACAGTGCTGTGTTGATTTTAACTGAGTTTTCCTTCTTCTTCCCCTGTTCTCTGCCTCCCATTCTGCTAACCATGTATTTCCCAGTTCACCCTGTTGAACCTTCTGCCACATTCCATCTGGATCCTCCTAATTGTTATTATTCTGACCCTTCAGCTTGTAGTCATCCGGTTTGTCCGGACCAATGATAATGGGAAGCTCTGATGCTGACCGGCGCCTCATGGGGATTTTTTTATGCACTCAGTGTTAGTGGGTGGGAGGCTGGTTAACTGTGAGAATATTTTTTTGTTTTTTCCCTTTTCCTTTCCTCTCAAGAAAACTTTGGAAGGTCATCTGCTGCTCGGAAGAAAACAACAAAAAAAACACATTTAAATATTGTCCAAGATTATAAAATACTCCGTCCATTAAAAAGTCCTGCTTGGACTTTTTTTCACCATGTAAAATGATGAAAAATTTTACATGTCGATCAAGTCACACAGTGGAGAGGAAATGAAATGCTTTAACTTGTATTTTGTTTTTACACAGACTAAATCCTCACTAGTAGTTGGGAAAGAATTAGAAGAGCTAATCCATCATTTTGAAAAGTTGTGGCAAATTCCACCAGCTTTGCTTTTTCTCCCGATTTCACTTTTAAAAGTTTACTGTTTAAGCAAATAATTATAAAGTATTTTTTGAGAACTGTAAATTTAATTTGTGCTTTAAAAAGTCTAAAAATATATTTAAAGTTCTATTGACTGCACTGAACTCTGTGTTTTAAGACAACCGCTAAAGATCACAACTCAGAGTGGAGTTTTGGTTCATATGATGCTGATGTCATTTCCTGGGAGCCGATCTGATCATCCGTTCATCTCGATTAAACCTGAGAACAACAAAACTGCCTTATAAACCTTTCAGTTTAAAACAATAAGAATAAAATTTATGTTTTTGTTACTTTCCTGCCAACGCACGTCGATCAATAAATAATATTGATACCAGGTTTGTATCGGTATCAGAGCGATAACAGCAGGATAAGATCAATACTTTAGCTTCAGATTCTCTCTAGAAATAAAATTTTATTTTCAATATTGTAATTCTGCCTCAGAAAAGATTTTGTGATTTTTTTTTCCTCAAATGATCTTTATTTTTTAATTTTTTGTTTATATATTAGTATCAGAATCGGTGATACTGATGCTTATCAGATTGATGCCAAAATATGCAACATTGCACATCTCTAGTGTCTGTTACTTAAATATTTTTTAAGGTTTTGTTGGCTATAGTGGTCATCTTTTTGTTCTTTTAATTAACAAACATGCGGCGACAGTAGAGACACAAGACGGTGCCTGAACGTCAACCGAGGGACGCCATGATATCCAAACGTTTCGAATCCGTCGTAGGTCGACCCTGTGGAGGACAAATGGCTTCTAGATCTCTGCTGGATTCCGAGGCGTTCAAGTTGCCAGGAGTTTGACTCATTTTTCCTGCTTCCTCTTTATCTTTTCACATTTCCTCAGGGAACAGAAAACTGCGCCATTCGCTTTTTCGACAGGTTCTTTTAAATATTAAATTGTCGCTGTATTGACTCACACTTTAGTGTGAAATTGTTTGCACTTTATGTATATTCCTAATGTTTTTTTTGTTATTGCTCTCTAGTCCACTATGTGAGCTGCTGCCTTTCTTCACCAGGTCATCCTTAAATGTCAGTGTATTAAGGCCATCGTCATTTCTGACAATTTGAGATTAACCTCTTAACCTCCAGAAGTTTTTTTTCCTAGAAAATTTCTGAGTTTTAAAAGTAAAAAAAAAAGCTAGAAAATCTCTAAAATGTTGAGATTAATCGCATAAAATTTCTTGAAAAAAACCTGGGAATTTTTCAGCTTCAAAAGTCAAAATTTTTCGACTTTCAAAACTCAGCAATTTCTTTGTTTTGCTTTTTTTTCTAGAAATTCCAGAATGTTTTTGGCAGAAATGTACTCCTCAAATATCCCAGTGAAAGAAGTCTTTACCTCAATGAATGTGGCTATTTAAAGGTTTAATCTCCAAACTTTTTCATCAAAAGCAAATCTTACTTCACAAATAAGAAAACAATGAAGCCCCCAGAAATGTAGAAACCTTTGTATCTACAATAATTTACAGATCAGTTTTCTACAAAAAATCTGAATACTTCAATTTCCAATAAAATCTAAATTACTTTGTTTAGAAAGGCACCAAAAGTCTGTTTTAAAATTTTTTTCCACTTAATGACTTTGTCCCTCGTGGTGAAAGGTTTGACTGTTTAGAGCGTAAAGTATCTATAAGCTCTTAATGGGGATTCATTAAACCACATAACGTGTTATAATTAGTGGACGGCACATATACTTGCTTTAGTAAACCCAGTATCTCATCTGCAAACTACAGCGACGGAATGAGGCCAGTTTGCTGTACATTGTTGCCATGGTGATGATGTTTCACTGTAAATTAGTTAAAACACTATAAACAAATGGAAGCGGAGTCTGTGTTCGTAAAGCTCGTTAGAGGTTTGGATGAGTCGATGTTTATCTGCAGTTCACTTTGGTTCAGTTAAAGTCTCAGTACTTTGAGCAGTGAGATATATTTATTGCAAAAGGAAAAAAAACAGGCTAATTTAGAAATGAAACCATGACATATGAAACACTGAACAAAACCTGCTGTGAGCAGATTCAGAATGGATTTCTGCCAGTTGAATTCTCATTTATTTATTTTTTCTACACTTTTTACCTGATTACAATCCTAAACTTAAATGTAATGTTTTGGGACTTTGTCACTGAGTAACATGAAGGGAGGTTAGTACCTTCACTCTCTGATACCTCTTAATAAAATCCACCTGCGTGTAATTCAATCTCTGCCTACACTGACAGGCAAAGACATAATGGTGCTACTGAAAGCATTTTTATGTTGCAGAATGTCCTAGTCAAAGACCAAATAAAAATCTAGCCTAAACTCTTGGGCAAGACTTGAACAGTTGTTGCTCACAGACACCATCAAACCCGTCTGAGAGCTGTTTTCACAGAATCAAAGGCAAAACATTTCAGTCTAGTTGTTTTTTTGTGAAAAAAGCAACAAATATAAACAATGTTTTTTTATCCTGCAGTTTGTGGTTTTGTAACAAGACAAAATGTGACAAAATTCACTGAATATGAGGCGCTGTAGCTTTAAGAGATTAACGCCAGATCAACAAATGTGGCAGCATTTGCAAATTTAATTCCTTTTCCAAAACAAGACAAAGAAAATAACCAGGTAAAGTTAAATATTTTACTGCTTTTAATAAAACAGAAGTCCAAACCGGTACAAACTGGTTTCATTGGACACATAACCTGCTCCGGAGGCTCACGTCGCATTTCTCTGCCTTCAGACAAAATTTTCTGCACTCATGTTTTTTCTCTTTGCCATTAAGGCGTCAAAACTCTTCATTCAAAATAAAAGCATTGTGTTTAAACAAGTGAGTGATGCTAAAAAATCCTTACAACACCTTTCATTCCCATATATGAATTCTATTTAATATCTGTTTCCTTTGGATCGATTCGATTACACATCCAGTACCTTGAATACCATGAACTCTTAGGTATGTTGCTCTACCACACATGCTTGTACATTTAGGAAATAAATCTAGTCATAGTTTAGTTGGACCACTTTTACTTTAGTTAAAGCTGTGAATTTTTACAGAATTGGATGTGAGCGGAAGCTGAACAGTAAAAGCAAACAGAGCCTGGTTTGTGATTGTCGGCTGGCTTCATGGCGGCTATGCTAGGGCTAACATGCTTCTCCTTTTGGTAATTTAAGGCAAAAAAACAAAAAGGGGCTGGAGTAGGAATGCTGAAGATAAAGTGAGATGGATAAGGATGCGTGGCGTTCAAGTTTTTGTTTTGCATTAATAATGGAAGGATTTGGAGGATCTTGGAGGCTCAGAAGGCAGAGAAGCAGAAGGAAACGTCTTGTTTTAACCATCAGACAGGCTTCAGCCTGAACATCCTGTTTTTGGACCACCGTTCTCTCTTTAGTATTTTTTTTTCTTTGCTTGCATGTTTAATCACATCTTCTTGAACAAGAAAACATTTTCCACTGCTGCCGTGAACAGTCGGAATAAGAAAAAGAGAAATATATAAAATCCGGTTATTATTATGCTAAAACATTCTTAATACATAATAAATAAAAATATCTATGAAATTAAGCCTTTTTTCTGGTTGAAGTCCACAGAAGAATCCGGAGGCCTTTCATTACTATCTGATAACTTTCTTCTGCTTTACTTTTTTGTTGTTTTGTTGCATTGTTCATCTGCGGTTTGTGAGTCTCGCGGCACGCTGTCGCTGCTGCTAAATATGACATCTTTGATAAATATTTACACATAAACATCAATGATATAATGCGGGTCATTATACAGGTTATGTAAAAAAAAGAAAAGAAGTCTGTTTGTTTTATTTTTTTAATTTTTCCTCTGGTTCCAGTCTCAGTGCGAACGCGAAGCCGTCCCCTCTGCTTCCGTTGGAACCAGAGCTCTAAAGCGGGTCGGTCCGGTCCGGTCCTCTCAGACATTGGTCTCCAGACCGTTCATGTCCACAGAACAGTGGTCCTTGTCTCTGTGCTCTCGCTTGGGGTGCGGGCCGTGGCCATGTTTCTTCTTCTCCACCGGCCGGATGCCCTCCTCCAGCTGGATCAGGCGGGCCACGTCCGGGGACACGTGGTCCTGCCGGCTGCCTGGCGGCGGCTGGTAGCAGCCGTTCTTTTGGTTCTGGTACGTCATCATCTGCTGGATGCTTATCATGGGTTTGGTTTCACAGATTAGTGGCACCTGAAGGAGAAATAAAAAACCAAAAAGTGACTGAATTGTCTCTTTAAGTTGTCTACAACAACGCTGTAAATACTTCTGAAAATTTAAAGGGGCAATATTGTGTAGTTTCCAGGCACATAGTGTAAGTTTGTAGCAATGAGGTAGTTGTGTTTCCTTCAGTTGTTATAAAAGTGCTTTATACAGAATATGACTTAAAAGAAATTTGACTTTGCAATTGGGCCTCTGTCTCTTTAAAAACTCCTGCTTTCTGAAACTCCGCCTCCAGGAAGTCATCACATCATGACTCCTCTATTAACCCTTTAACAACGTTTTAACCAGCATTTCACTGAGCAACAGCTCCTATAATGAGCTCAAGAAATGTATAGTTCCACCAGGTGTTTGCTAATTGCTGCTGGCTAGTCTGAAGTAGATGAATGGAAGAGTCTGTGTGGCCGTCCAAGCAGATGTTGCCACCTCACTGTAGCAAGTTTGTCTTGAGAAAATGCAGATATATTTTTGAAAAGCTTTTGTACTTTCTCCGACTTCCTGATATTAGAGCTATTTTTGCAAAGGCTTGACCTTAGCTTGGCTTTTAGTTCCATAAATTCATTCACTCACACGTCACTTTGTAGCTACAAGCGGTCGCTCCGTACATGTAAACAATTTTTTCCCCACCTAAATCATTGGATATAATTGCATTTTTCCCTTGTAGTCAAGTACTGCCATGAATATTTTAACTCGTCCTAAAAATCTCAAACTTTCTGAAAACTTTGTACCACAACCAATTAAGTTTTATTTTGGCTCTCGTCCCGGCTGGTCCACTCTACTGAAACGCAGCAGATCAGAACCAGAGTAACTTTAAACAGCCTCTTGCTGCAGATTTTAATTATTGCAGTAACATAACCACATTCTCTTCCAGCGACTATAAACAAATGATAGAAAAAGCTCAATTTTTCCTTTCTAATTTCTACACTGAAATGATTCATCAAAGAAAAAAAACAGGCATTTTCTGAAATATGCTTTCCTTTGCAGCTTATAGCTGTGAAACCTTCTGCAGCGTTTTTTTCCTGCAGAACACAAATTCGTTTGGCCTTTTCTGGAGGCCGTATGGAGGAGCTACCAGCAGGACCTTGAGTGATGAAAGTGATATTTCTTGGTCTTTACAGCCTCCCACTGCTGCTGCTCTTTCTCTCAACGATCTGTGTGTTTACATATATCCTGCATCTCACCAAGGTAACCTTCCATCAGATGAAACTTTACTCTTTTTTTCCTCTTCTTCCACATACATATATCATATATTCCTCTTTCTTTAAACTAAAAACAAGACCGATGTCCAAGGTTTGTATTATCCGAGTCGTATTGATCCAGCTTTTTCTCGCGCTCACCTGCTCCCCCTCCTTGACGAAATCCTTTCTGCAGATGTGAGCCATGATGCCGGTAGCCAGAGCGTCGCCCATAACGTTGACCATGGTCCTGAATCGATCCCTGGACAACACAGTTATAGGCTATTTGTAGTTACAACTATTAAACATGTATTTATGGCCATCACTGCACAGTAGTTGCTTTGACACTGTCATTGCAGACATAATAGGAAAATATGAAAACATTTGTACCAAGATGTCGATGGTTGACAGTAATATGCCCAGATCCTCAGGGTTTCTGCAGGTTTCATTACCTCAAATTTAAGACTTTTTAAGACCACTATGAATGAAAATGAAGACCTGTATCACCTCAGAAATGTACCAAAGAAACAGCCTTAACCCCAAACTACAGAATGAATTTAGCATTGTGCGGATTAGCAAAGACAAACAATCCAATGGTGACGACGAACGTTGTCCAGCCAACTGGGGATAAATTTACACATAAACCGTGGTAGACGCAAGTAAGCAAGGTTGCTAGCTTTCTAGCTCACTTTTTTTCTCTTTTAAGCTAGCCAGGTGTTTTTAGCCAGTTTTTGTCCTCCCTCTGTTTTCATTACAGGAACCAGAACCTTTGCTGGTACGTTCTACTGTAGATGTAGAACTTGCATCTATTCTGGACGTAAGATCTACCTCTAAAGTAGATGTACATGTTCTACATATATATGTAGCTACGTTGAGGCTACCAGTAGCCTCAACAGCCTCCTGTCACAGAACACAATGAAGAAGCAACTCAAACATTTGCCTAACAGAAAAGTCCCACTTGAATACCACATTAAATACTTCTGCCACCACAAAGTTTCAGACCTGTGATGAACATATTTAAGGCCAACTTACCCTTTCCTGATTAAATTTAATTCATTTTAAAGCCATAATTTTAGGTGCATAAATTTAAGTCTTTAAGGATGTGTGGAGACCCTGCGGCTTCAGCAAAGCCCTTCTGCGCAAACAGCGAGGTGCCCGTGTTGAAACGCTGGTTGGGTTCTCTGTGAATGTGTTGCTCTGCTTCACAGCCTCACATCTTCGCTTCTGGTGAAACTGTCTGGGGAGCCGGATGAGCCTGTTGGCAGCAATGGCAGTCTGTCCATTCTGTCGAACTGGCAGACACCAGCATGGCCTCATTTGTCAGACAATGTCAAGTTGGACAGGCTATGCTAACCTCATGCCAAGGCTACAACCAGGGATGCGCACAAATGGACACAAGGAAGTGCTAAAGCACTTGTTGATTTTTTTGTCTTTGGACAAAAAGAAAATGCCCTTCTGAAATTTTTATTTTTAACACAGTGTATTGTGTGCAAACCAAGAGAGCTCACAGCTAGCAATAAATCAATTAACCGCATAATGAACTAAAACAAACTCAATTTCTATTTGCAGGATTTATTGTTTTTCTTTATTTTCTCTTTCTGCTAAAATCTGGATGACCAAAGTCTTCAGTCTGGTGCTTTAGACCTTTTTTTATGAAGGTCAATTTTGTTAACAGAAGCTTCAAAAACTGATTTTATTTGTTTTGTTTATTTATTCTAGATATATAAAATGTCTTCCAATCCCAGTGTTAAATGTTTATTAGAATTTAAAGTTGACTGATAGTTGAGAATGTTTTCTTACTTTATTATTCCAGATGCGACGGCAGCATTAGCATCAGTTGTACCATGATTGGTAAAAGCAGCAGGGGGAAAATATATGATAAAATGTATCTTTTGCGCTGAAGGCAAAGGGAAATTTTTAAAACTTATTTTTGTTAGTCAGGCCACATGGAGGTTTTTTAACTCTGGTCGTAATCCGTTGTGAAGCTTCAAAACATTGTTGTAATCAGTTTGTCTCAATCCTGGCAGCAGCAAGAACAAAACTGTGTCTAGAAGATTCACTGAACTCCATTATGCTTTTCTGAAGTGGGGGGGGGGAAAAAAAAGAGATTTTACTTACAAGGCCCAATCAACAGCAATGATGAGAGTGATGTCATCGGTGGGTAGACCCACGGAGGTCAACACGATCACCATGGTGACGAGTCCGGCCTGCGGGATTCCGGCTGCGCCGATGCTGGCAGCTGTGGCAGTGATGCTGGGAAAGCGAGCGGGTCAGCGGGTCATTAGAAAAAGAACAAAAAACAAATCACACAATCAGAACCGAAGGTGTGTGAAAACTTTCTGAGCTGACCGGTGCGCATTTCTTAGCAAGAGACTGTTAGAATAAAAAAAAAAACAAAAAACACAAATTGGAACAGCAGGGGAAGTGCTTTCAAACGCATGAAGTGTTCTCTGTACTTACCGCTTTTATTTTCCAGCCGGATTTTTATTTTCTTCCCTTCCAACTGAAGGTTACCATGCACTATATTTTTAAATTTGATTGGCACAAAATGCCTTATATTAGAGGAGTATTTGAAATTCTGGGGGTGGGGGGGAGATGACCTCCAGCCTCCATTTCTTGAGCCGATTTACAGAAGTTACAAGCAGTTTGTCTATTTTTTAATAATCTCGTTACCAGAATATTAATCTTACAGTGAGAAGAAAGAAGTGCTGAAGTTTTCTTAAGGTTGCTCACAAAGCTGTTGGATGATCTTTAAGTCATACAAATAATTGAAGATTTGAAGAATAAAATCTGGGCTTTGTTTTTAGATACAAGAAATCATTTTTAGATATAATCTTCACTTTTACATCCACCGTTTAAAAACAGACGTGGCCTTCGTTCCTCACAATCTGACATCAAATCAGAACAAACCTCTCCTGTTCTGGATTCTTTTAGGATCTTTGTGGAAATGAAATGCAGATATTGAAAGAATAAACTGAAGAACAGTTAAAAACCTGCATTTATTATTAGATATTATATTAAAACCATCTTTTTAGATTTACCAATTTTTCGTAGCTTTTTTTTAAATTGAATGTCTATTAGTATTTTTTTAATTTTTTTTACATTAAATATATTAATACATTTGTAATTAATACAAATGTATTGTATTAATTACAATACATTTAGCATTGTAATTAAAAGCTGCTTTTAATTACAATGTATTATTATTTTTATGATATCTATTGTTTTAAATTATTTTTAGACAGAGAGACAGAGTTCTTAAGAGCCTCTCACTCTCAGACCCCCGACTTTCCCAAATAGGTTAAAAACAAGAGCAATCATAACAGTTTAGCTATTCTGGCATTTTAACAAACTGATTATTTTTGGCAATGATAAAAACAGGATTAGCAAAATCAGAAAACGTTTAGCCTGATTTCATCTCAGACAGTGAGGGGAGAAAAAAAGGCCTTTTTGTTACAGTTTATATAAACATCTGGTTGGAACCGCGGTCGCTGCAAAGCGGTCGGTTTGGACTCGTTATCTGAAAGCGGCGCTTGGGGTCGGGTTGGCATACAGATGGAGGAGCTCCGTGGTCCGGAGCCAAGCGGCGCAGGGACAGAGAGGGAAACGATTATAATTCTGTCGTGACATGTGAGATGAGTAATACAGGTCATGTGGGTTTTACAGCCCAGGGATTAGACGGAGGGACCGAGAGGACAGGTCTGCTCCTCACGACGTTACGGTCAAACGTGGCCTCCGGTCAGGTGAGGAGCAGGACGTTTGTTTGCGCCTCTTGTTGCTAGCGGAGTCAGAGCGTTTGATTAATTACTTTTTTTTTTGCGCCATAACCAAGCTCTGATTCATCTGAAATCAGATCAGACTAAGAGGCTCTCACACCAGCTGTAATCTGTGTGACATTTACATATACGAGAATCTACTCAATCCCATAATAGTATTAATAATTCAGATTTGAACGTGTGATGCTAAATTCCTTCACATGCTGAACTCGAAGCTACCCGGTCAGGTTGGCTGTGACTTCCTGGGATTCTGATTTTGTTTTAAGAAAATTCAGATTTGCACTGAAATGCAATGGGTGAACCAAGTTCCAAAAAATAATAATTTGTAACAGAAAGTCAGATTAAGTTTATCCAAGTAAATATATTAAATTTCCTAATTAGTCATATTAAAAAGGGGCAGAAATTATGTGTTTTCCTGGCACATATATAGTGCATTTTATAGAATAATCAAGTAACTGTCATCTTCAGTTGTTAGAAAAATGCTGTTCATGTCATATATGACCTAATAGAAAATTTACTCCCTAATGATAATTAATTGGGCCACTGCGTCTTTAAAAATTCCTGTTTTTTCTGAAGCTCCCCCTACACGGCCACTCTATTAACAGTGTAGTTATTAACTCAGTGTTGCTCTGAGCAGTAGCTCCTATAATAAGCTCAGTTCCACCAGGTGTTTGCTAATCGTTTCTGGCTAGTCTGAAGGAGAGGGGAAGCTCGAAAGCTTGAAAACTGTAGCTCCAAGGAGGAGCTTCATCCTTGAGGGCGGGGCTAGGTCCACCCAGACGTTTTGAACTGCTGATTGGTTGCCATGGAGATTCAAGGATTTGTTTTTTTCTCCTCCCAAACATACATGACAGAATCAAGGCAACACTGCAGCTCTGTTTTTGATGAGGGAATAACTTTATAAGATGGTGTTAAGCTAAAGAAGTTGATTTTGCATAATACTGCCACTTTAGGTTTATTCAATTGTCATGTTAAACATAAAAAATAAGCTGGACATACTAAATTTGGTTACATTTAGCAAATTCATGTTTTTGAAAAGTTGAAGTTCCATTCTTTTTTCCCCCTGTGGTTTATTTTTTTGTTTAAGCTGAATTAATGCTTTAGCTATGAAATATCTTAGCATGGATTGTTCGCTGTAAAACATTCAACAGTTTTTTTTCTCAACAATTTGACTGGATAAACTTTCCACAAGTCGGCTTTTACCACAAACGAAAGTGAAAAGTGTCCCTTTTCTGGCGTTTCTGTTCACAGTTAGTAGCCTCAATGTGAAGCCCTGAAGTCATAGTTTAATCAACAAATCAATCAAATTTTATTTGTATAGCACATTTCAACAGCAGGGCATTTCAAAGTGCTTTACTTAATTAAAGTAAAAACAGCATGTGACATTGAATAAACAGAAAACAAATGAAAACAAAAAAGATAAAAACCTTAGAACCTCAGTTTTAGTTAGAACGTCATTTAACAAGGGTACTCACATCTCAGTTTAATGATGCAACGCAACAGTGGAAGCATCTTAACCTATAGTTTTTGCTGAAAGGGTAAAAAAAAAATTCAACACAGGATTCTGCCTGAAGGTAAATATCAAGTACTTTTAAACTCCCTGTTCTCATTTGAAAGCAAACTTTGAAGTAGGCATGTGAACCTGTAAAGGGCTAAGTGTTCAGGCAGCTTCTTTAAATTCACAAAATACACAAGACGGCGTAGCTTCATTAGCATGCTGAACAAGATACCACACATACGTTGAGCTGAACTCGACCTCATGTTAAAAACCCCTTAGAGCAGCTATTTAATCATGTAGCTTTTCTGGCTATTTAAACTGAAAGAACCTGCCACAAGGAAACTTTGAAATATTTGCTTGAAAAGGGCAAACCGAGCTAATTTCCCTTCTCCAGCCGAGTGAAGCTGATATTTCTTCGTGCAACATTCAACGGAAAAGCCTCAGAGTTGTTTCAACTTTACCTGATGGTGATGATCTGCCCAAAGTCGAGCTCGTAATTATTCACTTGGGCGATGAAGATGGCCGCCACGGCCTCGTAGAGAGCGGTGCCGTCCATGTTGATGGTGGCCCCAACGGGCAGCACGAAGCGGATGATGCGCCGGTCAATGTGGTTGTTCTCTAGGAGGCACTTGAAGGTGATAGGCAGAGTGGCAGAGCTGCGGCACGAAGGCAGAAAAACAAAAGGTCAAAACAACGATCAGTGGTGTTATGATTACTTATTCTGATCGAAGTGATTACTTATTCTGATGAGATCAAAGCGCTAATCGCAGAATTTAGCTGTAAAACGTGAGCTGGAAAAGTTACGTTTTCTTTGTGACTTTAACTGAAGATCAAAAGAAGTTTTTTATGCTCTTATATAAACTCTGGCAACATTCCAGAAGATGCATGTCTGTTTCAGAACCACCCACAGTACATAGATGGATATCATACTAGCCCTTAGCGCAGTTTTTGATCATCATAACCCACTATCCAGTTTGACACCGTGGTCAAAATGTCACGTGTTTGAAGTTGCTAAAAGAAGTGTTTAGTTTGTGTTGTCAGACCCAACTGAATCAACTTTGTGATTTTCCAGAGTTTTACATTGGTGTGCATTGGAAGTTGATTGAATGTGGATTTGTTTAGCTGACTAAGAGTTTGAATTGTTGGGTATACATAGGGATGTTAATGTACTGTGGCAAGCAAGCAATGACGTTCAGAACTCGAACTGTCTCAACCGTCTTTGTCAAAAGGTTTTTACATTTTAGACAGATTTGAACTTCTAGAGCTGGTTTGAAGTCGGGAACAGAAAACGTGTTCATTAGAGCGGTGTATTCAAAATATGGTGTTCCACAAGGCTGAGCTTTTAGGACCCACACTTTTCTTAATTTTTTTCTCCCAATCATTTGGTGGTGTAAACAAGGGGCATTAATTTTCAGTTGCGCTGACACACATCTCTTCATTAGCGTCTCTCTTAACAATCCCAGACCTATGGGTGCATTTTTAAAATCTATTTGAAAATTCTAACTGGCAGAGAATTTGCCTCATCTTAGGAAAAAACTGAATGTTTAATCATAGATCGATACTAGAGCGAGAAAATCACATCCTAACCTCCGACGCTAGCCTTCAATTCACCATTAGACTTTAGAAACCACATTAAGATTGTTACATAAAATGTATTTCAGCATTTGAAAAAAGTCCAGCAGTTTCTTTGCTGGTCTAATGGGGAGATTTTTCTAAACTACTTTAGAATTTAGCTGCAAGAATTGTAGACGAGGACCAGAAGTCAAACTCTCCACATCAGTCTGAACGTCTCAGCATTGGCTGCCTCTCCGTGTTAGAATTTATTTTAAGTATTAATAAAAAGTATGAATGATCTTCCCCAATCTATTTATCAAATTAGGTTTTTCTTGCTTCAGACCCGTCAGGTCTTCTGTAGATCTTGTTTAAACCTGAATCATAACGAAGACACACAATGAGTTGATTTTAGTTTTCTTAGCTATGAATCAGGCTTTTTAAAGACCTTAAGGCAGCTAAAAACATGGATGTAATAAGCAATTTGTTCAGTTTATATATATATTTTTAGAATGTACTACTTCATTTCAATATTATGTAGTTCATTTTTATTTTGGTAACCACTATATCTTTTTGATAGTTCAGATTCTATCAGAAACACGTAGGTATTTGTATGTTTACTATTCTATTCATATTTTTAGGTTACTATAATAGTGTTACACTGCAATGCTGGCTTTTCATTACTAGTTTAAACAGTTACATGTCCTCAGCTCATCAATCAGATAAATGAACAGTGATTCATTTATTTGATTGAAGAAATGTATTTATTCATATTTTTTACTTTGTCAGACTATTTCTAATGTGCACAGCTCCCTAGTTTATCTCTGTCCACTTTAAACCCTTTAAATCTCTTGGATATACAATGAGATGTCTGAAATGTGCTCTGTAAATAAAAATGGCTGGGTTTTATTAATTGATTGATCTATAATTCTGGGCTAATACGTCATAATAACTGTCCAGCATGATGCCGGTATCACAAAAATGCATCCATATGTTTGGAGGACATGTACAAAGCTCAAGATGACAAAACCCCTACTGAGCTGAGTATCTGAAGAGGTACAGATGGATCATTTTGTTTTTACCTGGAGGAGGTGGCGAGAGAGATGAGCAGAGCCTGCAGAATCCCTCTAATGTACACTATGGGACTCTTCTTGGTGATGAAAAAGTACATGGCAGGGAGGATGAAAAGGCCATGGAGCACCAGGCCCATGACTACAGTGATGGCGTAAAAGCCCAGTTTCTTCCCCATGGCTGACGGGTCATCCATTTCCAAGATCTTCCCGGCAACGAGGAAGACGATGCCAAAGGGAAAATACCTGGAGGAGAAGAGAAGAGAAGAGAAGAGAAGAGAGGAGAGTCGAGACGAGGAAAGCTTGGTAAGAACTTAAGAGTCAAAATATAAGCTTTCCCAAAGCCATATTCTTTGTGTGAATGTTGCTAATGACCCTTAAACATGAAGTAAGACCTGAAAACAAAAACATCCTCATGCTATTATTTTTTGTTTCTCTTCATCAGCTTCAATCGCTGGAGGGCCAAATTGCCACCCGCTCTTGAACTGCACTCTGGGGCCACACTTTATAATAATCCAGCATATTATTTCAGAAATAAATATTTTTTCCCATCTATTGTGTTAGGGGGGAAAAAAATCCCATATTGAGAAATAATTGATTTCTCTATTGGTGCCCGTAATGATACTTTTGAAATGCATGTGACTGAAGCGTTTTAACATGCATAAGCAGCCCAGGACTTTCCGTTTTCCTTGTGTACAATAATTATGATGCAACACTAGAACAACATCTGCATATAAAAAACTGGGTTTTAATCCCCCAACTCACAATTTCACTCAAACATGCCCAGCTATTTAGGCATAATGGAGGAATTAAATATATATCCCAATGCTGCTAGAAGCACTGTAGAATTTAAATTATTATGGAACAATAAATTATTGATATTTTTTTCTAGGATTGGGACAGGTTTGCTTGGGTGTTGCTGAGCGCTGAAGCCCAGTTTGCTCAGGAACTAAGCTGCTCTGTTGTCCGATTGTTTTCATATTTAGAGGTTGTGTGTGTGTGTGTGTGTGTGTGTGTGTGTGTGTGTGTGTGTGTGTGTGTGTGTGTGTGTGTGTGTGTGT
>CAEGAF010001602.1:0-15842 GCA_903067075.1 Micropoecilia bifurca
GTTTTTTTAATTAAATGTGCGTTTTGTGGGCTACAGTTAATGTTTAAATAATTCAGTAAAGTAGAAGCGGTAGCTAATCTACTACAGCAATTATTTATTAATAAAACATTAAGCCTAAAACGAACTACAACAACAAACTAAATGTTCTGTTCTGTGTGAAAAATTCTTGAATGTTTTTTGGTGCTAAATCCTAAAACATGAAGTGGCATTGTTGTCAGTTGCTATGGCAATGAGTCGGCGTAGCTTGGCGAATACAGATCACTTTGCTGTGGATCATAGCACAAAATTAATACCTGAATTTTTAAGTTTCACTGTGTTAACGCGGCTATGGATGACATGTAAAAGATGAGTCTTTTTGGCTCCCAGCGTTGTTTGCATGCGCGAAATTTCCTTAGGTCCAATAACATGGATGGTATCTAAGTCAAAAGTCAGTGCCTCACCAGCAATGGACCTCACCGCACGTCACTGGATCAAAGGTAACCTACAACCTTTGATTGTATTACAGTTAGAATTGTATTTTAATTGGCTCTCAATGAGAGTCTCATTATGTGTCTGATAGGAGGACTGTGGTAAACGTAACAATAAGAATAATCTTTAAGCTGAGAACATTTAATCAATGTGGATAAACTATATGGTCAACAAATAAGTTGTTTTGATTTGTTTTTTCAAGAAAATCACATGGTATTGCGACAATCATTACTTTGTACAGCGCAGGGTACTAATAAGAGTATTGGTTTAGAAGAAAAAAACATTAATAAAAAACAGTGTGTTGAAAGATTAAACAATTCTTTATGATCAATGTAAAAATCTTCATTGGGAATGCAGAAATAGAACTACTATACAGTTTGCTGGCTGGCTTTTGCACGTTTCCAGAGGCGCTTCTTTGTTTTGTTTTGTTTTTGCTGGTACGTTGATTGTTTGTCTTTGGAAAAGAGCTCCAAGTTTTGGGGGGTTTCCATCATGTTAATCTTTAACTCCCTCCACAGATTCTCTATCAGATTCAAGCCAGTAACTCCAAAACCAAAATAAAAATTACTTGCTAGATTAAAACCAAATATTACTTCCAGTCAGAAGTCACATGTTGATCAAATTAAAAGATTACTTTAAAGTTATATTATTTTGGGTTTGACTCTGGATAATATGGAAAATCTGATCAACTTTAAAAGTAAAGTTTACTTTAAAAATGTGTTATTGTTTATGTATTTGTGTGACTAATTGTTGGATGTACCAATAGTTGTGCCACTGACAAGTTTGTTAACATTTTTTTTAGCCTTTATACACATACTAAGGGTGCCAACCAGGGCTTGCATACATGCATAAGAGATCTCTCCTAAGATGAAACACATCTAAAATGTATTCTAAAACAGTTCCAAGTTGAAGAAAACTATTCCAATCTCCAGTTACATTTTCACCTTAATGGTTCATTATAAAACATTTTCTTATGCCATATAAGTGAACGAAAAAAATGTTTGAACACACTGTTAATGGTTAAAAGACGGTCTTCAACACTTGTCGCATCACAGCTCTCATTTTGCTCAAATGACAGTAGAAAATTAACCAAACGTATATAATTTGGCGTAATCTGAAAACCTCTGTCTCTCCCGTCATCATTTGACTTCCAAAAGCATTTTTTTCCTTAATTTCTCCTTCCTTACATCTAACCCTGGAGAGAGGAACGCGCTGGTGTGTGTCGAGTAGAGACTGCTCAGGAAATAAACATGTCTTGGGTAAAATGTCTAGATTTCACAACTCATTTTCTGTGTTTTGAAAGCTCAGAGCCAGACTGCATGCCATCCTACATACGTTTCTTTTTACATGAATAGATGAGGTTTTAAAACAAAGCAGCTTCACCGTAGCATTTCAAACATGGTCATTTAAAAAGGGGTTGTCTTATCTGTGTGCAGATAAAATGAGAGCAATTTTGAATAAAGTCTGAGTAGAACCAAACCAAAGAGATAAAATAGCCTGTATGTTTCTTCTACAAAGAGGTGACAGCCAGCTTGATTTGACAATGTTCAGTAGACACCTTTCACCTTTAATGTTTCACATATACAGCAATTAAATAACAGTTATTATTATTATTATTATTATTATTATTATTATTATTAGTAGTAGTAGTAGTAGTAGTAGTATTAGTGTACATGTTTATGTCTTTTACCAGTTGTGCACAGGGCAGACATGCTGGTTGTAGAGGGCCATTGCATATCTGTAAAAGAACAAAGAAGATAATATTAATAATAATAATAAAAAAATGTTAACAGGAGAACAAAAAAACGTATCTTTTTATTGCTTTGTTGTTTGTGTAATTCTGCTTAATTCTCTGTCTTTGTATAAAATGTGACTAATAGCAGATTCAGGTCTACCAACAAAACACCCCGAGGCGCCTTTTCTCTCGTTGGCTTTAGTCAAACATTGGTGGCTATAACTTTTACCCAGCACTGTGACAGGAGAAAAGAAAGTAGTTCTGGTAACAGTTTTTTAAAAAGTGCACACTCAAAAAACCTAAATACTAACAAAACTATCCTCTGACAAAATTCTGTTTCCCCACTTTTACTTTGCTGCCAGAGAATTGTCTTTGCAATATGTCATTATTATTACTTTTTTTTTGTCCCAGCCTTGCTTTGCTACAAACTTCTGCATTGCTTAGCTAAAGCACTAATGAGAAATTTAGATTGTGACAAATTTGCTGCATTTTTTTTATTTAATTATTTTTTTAAACTTTTCTCACAAGTAGAAATATGCCTCCAAATAAGTCTAAATATACTTACACAACCCATATTCCTGTAATGGTGAAGACTGGTAGGCTGACAGGAAGGATCATCCACACAGACATGTCGACCGCCGGCAGGTACTCACTCCTGCAGGACCAATCAGGGCCCACCGCCCTGACTTTCAGGAGAAAAACATTTCATCCAATTTTCATCTGTCTTAACCACATAAACAGAATTCATTTATGATACTAAAGTGCTAAAATCTGCTTTCAGTATGACCTCAGATCACAAAATCATCTTAAATGATATTAAAAACCAAAGAAAATCCAATGTCAAATCCTAATCTGTCTATCAAAGATATTATTTGTGTCTTGATTCCTTTAATATTGAAAGATTAAATGGAAATGACTCATATAGATGAGAAATGTTGACTCTAATTAGCAGTGGGGTACCACAAGGCGTTGTTCTAGGTCCTTTACATTTTAGAAAATACATAAATGATACATGATCATACATTTACACACAAACCAGATTTATATGGTACAGCTGCAACCATGACCAACCTTATATTTCTGTACCTCTTTAATTTTTTGTTTACTCAAAATGTAAATTCTGACATTTGCAATAAAAAGTTGTTTTTTTAGAAAGATGTCGGCATATTAAACACATTTTGCCTGGACTACCGAACATTATTTCAGCCTACACACCTTTGTTCTTCAAATTTTTGTGAGAACGGAACAAATAATATTTTATCATATCATAAACTTTCTATACTTTAAATATACTGAAAATGTTCCACGTTTTTTTTTCCCTCTACTCACTGTAAACTCTTGGGAGTTTTTCCTCAGACAAACAGAGACATTTGGGCATTTTTAAACTGTTTATGCTACTTAACAGATTAAATGGATGAGGGATTACTCATTTAGGAATGCTGAAGAATGCAACTATCAAGCAAGAGAAGATAAGACTGAAAAAAAATCAGTGCAGCATGCCAGCAGTGAGCTGTGACACTCCTTACTGACTGATCGTGAGATTTTGAATACAATGTCATAGTTGCTGGTCGTTAGTGGCGATGATGACGTTTAATGATTCCTAGCTCTGATGAAGTTGCATATCTTTGCACAAAAACAAGGCATATCACGTAAACAGTAGACTGGAAACTTCTCTCCTTTTTAATTGAGACTGTCACCACCAGAAATAAGTTCTAAAGTAACTTTAGTTTACAGCAACAAGTTGTCATAATGTAATAATTTGAATTTCCTGGAATATTTTAAGGATTCACTGCAAACTAAGGAAAGGAATGAGACGTTTTCAGCGAACTGTAGTGAAAAAGCGGTAAAGAGTAATGAGAAACATTATGAGAATTATTGATTGAGATTACAAGAAAGTCTGACTCATTCATATCCAAATATTGGGAATTGCACCATAAGTAACCCAAAATGTATAATTTAACCAGTCCAATCTGAATGCTTTGATGTCTTTCATTAGCAAAGCTCAGAGTTATGCTTTCCAGGTTTTCCTACACACACAGCTTCAGTACACAACTCTTACCCTGTTTTCTTTATTCAAGAGTTCAGTCTCTGTGTCTCATTTCAGTTCTTCCTCACTACAAGAAAACCTTGGTCCTGCCGGTTTCATTGTCCAGATGTAAAACTGCCGCAGGTTTGATGCCTTATTGAGGTTGGGAAGGAGGCAGCTGCTGGTCTCTCTCGTCTTCTGTCATCACTTCTTTCTGACTCTCTCCCCGATGTGCTGTGATCCGAGGAGGGGAGCAGCAGAGCCGTGGTACCTTCTAACTCCTCCCAACTCTGCTCTCTCCCCAGAATATTTGGAATGTTATCGCTGGACATATTGACTCTCATTTTCATTTTATTTGTGTAAGAAAAGTGGTCGATTTTATCCTCTTTTTCACTTTGAAGTGGAGCAAAAAGACTCCAGGACCCAGTAGCTCTAAAGGTTCAGCACACTTTGTGCTGGACATAGATTTCAAAATGGGAATCCAAAGCGTGTGTCTGTTATTTGTTCTCATTAAGCCAGGTTAAACTGGTCCTCATTAGACCAAACTGCTTTCTACAGAAACACAAATGCAGGTTTTTTGGCCTTTTCCCACTTTTAGACTTTGTTTTTGGCCTAACAGTACATTTAAACTGACTGCAGGCTATCTAACTGAGCTTCAACCCAGTTTCAGGGTAAAAAAGTAAAAGTTAAAATGGAACACAACCAAGCAAATACTAGGTACATTGTCTCTAACCCTAACCCTGACAGTTAAATGTTGTGAAGCAATAATGAATCTGTTTGGCAGTTGAAACGACTTCAAAACCCCCCATAAATGTAACAAAACTAAACGATGTTAGACAAAAAAAACCCCAAAATGAAGCAAAAGATTATAAAGCAGCTGCTTCACATAGATCCTTGAGTATCTGGGTGAGATGCCGCTGCTTTTCCTCAATGTGCTGAAATGTAAATACTCAAGACAGCTACACAAGAAACACTGCAACAGGAGTGGAGATCAAAAAGAAAAGAAGGCAGAAAAAAAATGCAAAGCCACAAGAGGGCGCTAAATCCCTAATATAACGTCAAAGTGTTTAGTTGTGGAAACAAAATAAAAATGTTTAAATGACTGTGTAAAAAATGTGTATAATAACTTACTTAAGAAAGGTTCACATTAAATGTGCTTTTCTGTTGCAATATATAATTCAATTCATATCTTCCCAGATTTTACAGATTATTGTCCCAGGATTTAAAGGTTAGTTTTTGGGTTTTGTTGCAACTTAATAGAAACTTTAAAAATGTCACTATCTCTAAGCCTACAGATACATTTTTTTAATTTACAGATTAATGGGCTGGAATTTAAAAAATTCCCCCCCATAAATATAAGTGACATTTCTGAGTACATTCCCAGAATTTAAAATTTTTACTTTTCCTAAAACGCATAGTATACATTTCTTGAAATTTAAGGTTACCATTCCAAGACTTGCATATCCATTTTTAAAAAATCTATAGGTTGCTTTCCCATAACTTACAGAGTGTCTTCTTTAAATTTACTGGCAAGTCCAGTAACTTCCCATTTACCTCCTCAGAACTCATATCATTTTTTCCTAAATCAAACCAGTTACATATCTTGAGTTTTCAAATGATTTTTTCACATTTACAATAATGTGTAAGTCAAATGACTTACACATTATTTACTTAATTTCCTGAATTGTATATATCACTTTTCCATAATTTACAGATTGGTTTAATAGAATCTGAAATTAGCATGTTACTTTACTGCAACCTGTAAACTCAATTTAAATATATTTTTCTAATTTTTTTTTCATGGCTGAAAGTCAAAGTGAATTTGACTTTATTTTAATGTCAAGGTTCAAGTTTACTCTTTCGCAGTTAGTATTGCGGATTGTATAAATATTGAGTTGCAATGCAATGTCCTTTTATGCTCTAACAACATTTAGATAGAACAAACACTTAAGAATAAAATGTGCTAGTTGCATATAAACCATTTTGGGGGAATGAAAACTGTGAGAAAATATCTTGAGGGGGACGAAAGAGAAACGAAAAGCAAAAATCAACTAGAGAGGTTCAAGAACAATCTTAAACCAAATAAAGTTATCAAGCAAACTTTAGTGCTAGAAGTATTTGAGTGGAAAAAACAAATCCAAATCTTTGCCTCATCTCTAGTTGTGATCTTCAACCTGAGTGACAAACACAAATAAGAACAGAACTGTTGCAATAGAAATGCTGCAGGCATGGATTAAAAAAAACAGCTGTGATGAAGAATATGGTGGGTTACAATCTGCGGCGTCTCTCACCACAGCTGAGTCAGTTTTGTCCTCCATCAACCCGCGGCCTCCCAGCAGGCCGTCTCTCGGTCAGGACCCTTCGCTCTCTGCCTGGGGGCATCTGATGGGACTTCTCAGAATACTGTGCTTCTATGAGTCAGAAACTCAACTGGATATTTATTTACTGTACAATGATGTTATCATTACTATAGTACAGGTAATATTAAATGTGTTCAGATGATAGAAATGTAATTAAAAAAAAACTTAATTACAAATTCTTTTTTTTCCATATTTAATATGCAATAGGCAGATTCCAAAGGTGAATAGACCCTTTAAATGATACTTACCTATGCATGTTTTGATTAATTTCATCATCTAGTTAATATATTATTAGATTAATAGTTTACAAGATTATCTTAAAGATAAAAAAACAAACTGAGTCTGCTAAAACAAAGATGGGTTTATTGCATCCAGGAGCCCTTTCACTTTATTTTTTCTTTAAATTACAATTTGGATATTTCACAGAGATGCTTATATATATATATATATAACAGGGGAAATAATTCAATGCAAAACCAAAAAACAATCTCAAAGTATAAGTAAGTACAACAATATTTTTTTATAAAATGGAACAAGAACTTGCAAAACCTGCAAAAATGAAGCTTTGATTTTTGGAGTTTACACCAGGGACAACAAGGCAGTAAAATGTACTGTGAACAAGACTCACATTCAAGTTTGTTTTACATTTAAAAAAAAAAGTGCTTTTGGTAAAATAATTCTTGTTTTCCTCACAGACTAAACTTAAGAAATCCCTTGGTGCTGAATTTTCAAGGCAAAACGTGAAACACCAGTTAAGGTTTTGGTTTAACAGACAAAGCATAAAAGGCCGTTCAGTGCCAGCCGTAGAGAGAAACGTGATCACACTACTACAGCCTGTCAGTGCTTTTGTGATGCGTATGTTTTTATTATGACTGCTTACTGTTATCCTGTCATTCTCTTTTAGTGTCTATCATGCAGAAATTAAAGAGTGTGAAAGGAAAAGTTCAATGATCTTACTAGCATTTGTGATCTCATTTCATCATGTTAAAGTTGTGCTAAATTCACAGTTGTCTTTCAAAGCTTCGTCTAGCAACACAATTCCAGAAATTTCTAAACTCACCTTTTAACACGCCTCATTCTTTTGCAACCATGTTAAGGTAAGAAGACAAATGTAAAATCTATAAACTATCAACATTCAACACTAAATAATAATATATATATATAAAAAAAAATTTGCACCTGTCATCAATATGAAAACAGTTTTGTTTAGGAAAACTTTCCGATGTGAAGGTATCAAAGAATGCACTTCCTCTAATGTATCATAGCTGTACTTGACAAAAAAACATGAAAATGTCTTCATCATACAAGCTGACACCGTATTTGTGCCGTGGCCGTGTTCTAAAATCAAAAGCATCGGCACGGTTTCTATCCGTTCGCCAGGCAAATATTCCTCCTTAATTGTCAAAGTGAAAACTCAACGGCCAAAAAGATTTGAGAGAGGAAACAGTCTGAGGACAGTGCTGAAAGAAGTGTTGACAAAGCCAAAAATCACTGAGCCCTTTAAATTCGACCAGGTGTAGCACCATATTTTAGAATCTAAGCATTTATTTTACGTTCAACTGAAGTTCGTTTGCTAAAATGTTCCTAATGTCTCAAATTATTTTTAGGGTTTATTTTTTTAACCAGCTATTTTCTCTAACCAGAGAAGAGAGGTTGCATTTCAACACTTTCTGAAGAAATTATGTCTGGTCAGTAAGAAGCAAAAATGTTTGGACAGTATTTACACGCAAGTGTGTGTATTCGTCTGCAAATGATCACAACCAAATTGGAACCGGCAAAAGAAACTTGAATTATTTTGATACATT
The DNA here is from genome assembly GCA_903067075.1 of Micropoecilia bifurca. Classification (NCBI taxonomy): domain Eukaryota; kingdom Metazoa; phylum Chordata; class Actinopteri; order Cyprinodontiformes; family Poeciliidae; genus Micropoecilia; species Micropoecilia bifurca. The sequence goes on from CAEGAF010001602.1 coordinate 8,395, forward strand.
CAAATTTGCAAGTATGAACTTTTTTTTTTTTTTAAAGGGAAAAAAACTGCATGCATTTTATGTGGATAAGCAGCAGTCTTGGATTTCCTTCCTGACAAAAATAATTGTTAGAAGATCAACACACTCAATAGGTCCTTTTAAAACTAATCTTCCTCTTTATCCATTATGTGTTAGATATCAATTTAGATGGTTCCTAAAATCTTACCAGCAATACCAATCATATTGATAATAGGTGCAACAGAAAGAAAATATTCTGAAAAATATTGATGCTGGTGTAAATATTTTACTTCACTAAAGCAGGAAACCATTAATTATTTGGGCCATGAATACAGAAATGTAAACAAGAAACACTCATAACTTTTTTTTATCAGAATCTTCTTATTAAAATATATCTGAGGAACTGTGCTTCAAACATAAACAAGCAAAAATTTGGACGGTGGCTGAATAGTTGGAATAGTTGGAATGGAAAAGTAACTCTGATCATTAATGGATTAAACTAATTGGAAACAATAATAAATAAATTTGTACTAAAGTTGCAGATCCAAGCCTTTTAGGCTACTCTACGGCTCTCAACTAACAAGCTTGAATAAATAAAATAGAACATTTCCTTATGGAACATAAAATTAGGAAGTGCTTTTGTTCCCTACCTCACAGTTTTGTTTGGTTTTTTAGTTGCATTAAGGCCATTTTTATTACAGCATATGACCACAAACATTTGCTGAACACATTTCACAAATATTTGGCCATTACATGTTCACAGCAGATGTTGGTGGAGAGTCACCAAGGCAAAGTTTTGAAAGGAGCCCTGTCACAATGCTTGTTTATCTTCTTCCTTGATCATTCCTCATACTTTACTTCCAAACACTTGAGTTTATATCAGAATGACCTGTGCGTTTCCTCTGCTCCTAACCGTCTACTGTCACTGATGTATCACTACTTTAAGAGGCAGAGGCTGATGAAAGTGAGAAAAACAGTAAACAGTCAGTAAACTAACTTCTAAAACTTTACTCTGCCTTGGATCCTTTGTCTCTGGATGGATCCTTAAGGTAGTTGTTGTAAAAGAAGGAAGCAAACAGCACCAGATAGCTGAGATACATGACTGTGCCCCACATGATGTTCTCCATGTTGGAGGGACAGTGGACTTCATGCATCCACATGTACACTAAGCATAGCACAGCCAGGCCCATTACCATCTGCAGGATCTGGGCCGTAGTGATGATCATGGCGAGTGGCCGGGGAACCCGCAGTCCAGCTGCCCGGGCCGCATAGTACGTGTACATGATGGAGTGAACCATGTAGTTCATGGTCATGAACCAGCCGCCGCCCGCCACCAGGTCCTTGTAGGAGAACCAGGAGTAAAGCAGCACGGTGATGTGGTGGTACCAGTGCAGGAAGATGAGGCGCTGCTTCCGCAGGATGATGAACGCCGTGTCTCCTGGGTGAGTCGGAAAAGAGAATTTAATCTGTATTTTAAAAATTATTAAGATATTATTTAACATCTCTTTCACAATTTTGATCTTTTTTTTATCTATGAAAGCCTAATGGACATATTTATGCATTTATTTCTATAAAAATGGCAATTTTATTAAAGTGTCTCAAAGGATTTACTGTCTTCTTTGCAAAGTGCTTTTCTCTTAAAAAAAACTGTACATTTTATTCTTATTTATATGCTTTATAAAATCAAAATGTAAACAAACATAATTTGATGCATTTCCATTTTATATTTTTCTTTACTCAAGATTATTTCCATAGATGCACAATGGAAACAAGTGAAATCTGACTAGCTTAATTTATAGAACAAAATATGTCTTAGTTCATTGAATCTCTGAATTTAAAATACATATTTGCTGCAAACAGAACCATGTACTCCATTAGCTAGTCATTAGCAACTTCTAAAAATAAGTCTAGAATAATTGTCATTGTATAAAAGTCATTTTCCAGAGATTACCCGTGTCATTAGCTGTGCAACTGGACTGGATGTTAGCATCAATAGTACTGCTGATGCTGACGACTAGCTGAATTTACAGAAGGAACTATGGCTTTTAAGGAGTAAACTGTGGAGTTAAGCTTATTGATTTAGCTAATTGAATACATATAACTGTGCTTTGTGCAGATAAGTTTCAGGATGACAAGCTAATTCATTCACAAAAAGGTCCTTTTTAACTCTACCCTAATGTTAGAACACTCAGACGTATTAGCGCTCATAGCTGTCTTAAAATTTTCAAAGAATTGTTGAATGACAGTTGACAGATGTAGTGCTTTTACTATAACACTCATCTTATGTGGGCTTATTTAGCTTTCTAAGTAAAAAAAATGCTAACCAGCTGTTAACACCATCTACACTTCTTCTAGAAGTAGCTAGCTTAAAAGGGAGGGAGAGCGTCAACCAAATTTATGTTATTTTTAACAATAAAAAAATCTATACAGCAAAATGAATGTATTTTTATCACATCATGTGCATTTTTTCTGGTTAACAGTAGGTACAGTGCACAATTAGTGCAAATGGAGACATGTTTATCTGGTCTGTACATAAAAAATGTTTTAAGCCAATCATTTTCTGACCAAAAAAAAAAACAACTTGTCAGATTCAAAATAAATCTATTACTGCAACATGATGGTAAGGGACATATTTCAAAATTAGTTCTAAATGACTAGTTTGCAAAAAAGGAAATTGGGTTAAGTCACCACCAAAACTGAAGTATTTCAGGTAATTCCTCTGTGATGTATTGTTTATTTTTCTTAATCTATTCATGTAACTCTATTAGAAAACTGATAAAATGTAAAAAATAAAAATACGTAAATCAAACTTTCCTAATTTAAACTGAACATCTCAGCCATGGCTTTCCCTTCCCAGGCCCTTTAAAAAAGAAACGTCCTCCAGTTCTGAGCAGTGGGAAAGCAACTACGTCTTTCCTGCTTGCAGCTGAGGAAACATTCTTGATTTCACTCCTGCAATGAAACAACTTTCTCACTGCCAGAGCATCTAGCTCTTTTTCTATAGATCAATCAGCCCCATCTGACCCACAGATTCTCTTTGGAGATGTCCAGAGCCGCCAGGCCATTACGAGCATTATGAATTTCCCAATTTGAGGACAGTAAAAGTTCATTCTATTCTACTAATATGTAATATGTAATATGTGCTACTCTACCCTCTGAACTCCTGAATAAATGTTGATATTTTCATTTTGGAACTGGTTCATACCATTCTGTTGCGCAACCTCAAATTGACTGACTGGTACAATGCTGGGCATTAAAAATATGAAAACAACAATATAATCCAGCTTCAAACAAAACATTTGAAAACAAACAGAGGGAATCTTACCGAGCTCAGGGGCCTTGCTAATAGCAAAGGCGTAGGACCAGAACTTGGTGATGGGTGCGTTGTAGAAACTATTGTCACACACAGACTGTTTGAAGCCGCTCTTCGTGATAATGTGCATCATGTATTTTCCAGTCCTGACCGCTCCGATAATACTGAATTGTGAAGAAAAAATATTTAAAAAAGGACATTTTAATACTTTAATGAATACATAAACTCTGATAAACCATAAAACTTAAAATTACTCTTCAATATCACGTACATAAACTGTGAAGAAAACCACACCGCTCTGCAGTTTTCTTCACAGGTGTAAGAAATAATTTACCTAAGCATCGAGAATGTTTCATTTGCTGAAAATGCTTAGTAACGAAACAATCCATTATCTCAGAGAGCAGGAAAATCGACAGAGAGGCTTGGATGTTTAACTGTTTTATGGTAGCTTCTGTGTTGATGAGTAAAAGCTTTCAGCTCACCTCAGAGCAAGTTGGACTCACCTGAAGATGGCGAGGCTCAGCGACCACAGTGCCAAAGGTCGGCGCAGGTTCAGCTTCGGCCTTTCCCTCATGAAGTGTCGGCCTCCGAACACGAGCGCAGCATACAGGCCACAAAATATGAATGACTTGCTCCTGCAGAGAGGGAGAAGGCGGTAAGCTCCCAAGCCTCCGCAAAACTCCAAACAACGCAACACACTCGGCACACTAAAACACACAGGGATGCTACGATTGTTTAGCATGTGAGTGAAATGATTTTAGCTTTTTTTTATTGGCTGCTACCCAACAAATAAATCACTTAAAAGTCGGATATTTTTCACCCTGTTCAGTAAATGGGCCTCAGCAAAAGAGCTAAACTGTCCTAGTTTTATCCATTCAGTCACTGTAGGGAACATTTAAAAAAAGTTTTATTTACAAATAAAAATCTGAAAAATAGTGGCTTTATATGCACTTACACCCTTAATTTAAAACACCTAAATACAAACCGGTGCACCTATTTGCCTTGAGAATGTATCAGTTATTTAGAGTTAACTGGTACAACTAACTCTAATTAATTAATTTGCAGTAAATAAAGACTGAAAATAAATTGCAGTCTTGTTTTACTTCCAGTGAAGACCTCAGAGGTTTGTTAGAGAACATAGTGAACCAACGGCCTCAGGAAGAACAAGGAGCTCAGCAGACAAGGCAGAGATAAAGTTGCGGAGAAAATTAAACCAGAGTTGGGTGAAAATTGCCGGTCAATGAGAGCCTTTAAGAAGTAGTCAAGAAGCCCGACTCCAAAGGAGCTGCAGAGATTTACAGCACTGGTGGAAAATCTGCCCTTTACACAACTAGTACACCTCCACATTACAAATTTAATCTTAAAATCTCATGTCTATAGTTAGTTCCATTCATCTGAAGGATTGGAACTGAATATGCAAAGTTGGTAAAAATAGATCTTCTAGATCACGTTCCAGTAGGACAATGATCAAACAGCCAGAGCAATGTTGTGGCCACGTGTTAGACTAGCCTAGACAAAGTCCAGACATAAAACCAATGTACAATGCTTTGAATTACTTCCAATTAATCAATGTTCACAGACTCTCTTCAACAGTCTGATTAAGTTTGAGGTATTTTGCGAGGAAAAATTGGAAAGATAAGATATACCCCGAAAACTTTCAGTACGTATTGTGTTACATACAATCTCCATAAAATACATTAAAATTTGTTCAGAATATGGCCATAGGGGTAGGAGTGAGTCTTGAAGAGGGTAAACATGAACGATGAATCCAAGCAAATCAAACATTTACCTCATCCACGGTTCAATATCCACATGTATGAAGTAATTTTTAACTATCAGTGTATTTTTAACTTGGACCGATATCCAAAGGGCCTCAGAGAATTGACAGTCAGATGAAGTCATGTTTGCTTTGTAGTTCTGCTTTTCTGGTTTACACAGGCCAACGGTTATGCCAGAGGAGTTTGACACATTTACTGTCAGGTGATACCAAATAGTCAGAAAGTGATTGATTACTGTAGGTTATTTTTTATTTTTCCTTTTTGTTTTGTAAGAAAATATAGATTTTATTATCTACCAGGTGGCCCAGCAAAAATCATTAAAAAATTGAAGGGAAATTTGCTTATTCTAATAACATGTTGTTGATCACACACAGCCATAAGATGGTATATTTCCAGTTGGGCCACATTCTTTCTATTTTCTGCAACTTTCAGAGGCAGTTGGGTTTCACAGGACTGTTATTCTCGGCTAGCAGACTAAAAGCAGGTGTGAATACAGAAGTATGTCACTTTTCAGATTTGCATTTGTAAAAAGCTTTGGAAACTATGCATCATTCTCTTCCTACTTCACAATTTTATATAAATAGTTTGCCTCAGTCTGCCACTTTAAATCCCAATGAGATGCGTTTATGTTTATGGTTTCAATCTTGCTACCATCTTCTGGATAATTATCTACCTCAAAAATGCGCCCAAACCTATGAGACTGACAGGCTCCTCTGTGGGTTCACCTGGAGCCACTTCTCAAATCACTTTTGCAAGGATCTTATTAAAGTCTGGGGAGTGAGGAGCAGGGTTGTCACAACCATTTAGAGCTTGACATTACCAATAACAGAAAGATTAATTAATCACAAATATTCATTTGCGTCAAAATCCGTACGCTTATGCAATCTTGTTTTCCCTAATAGTCTTCTTAGCAGCAGAGCTCCAACAACAGATATCCATGCCCTCCTTGTAGTCACTCACCTGATTACAAACAAGAGCTCTACATGGAGGATACGTTCCAGGAAAAAACAAAAAGCACATATGTGACTCTCTTTTGCTGACGAAGCAAAAGCATTGTTTGGAGGTAGTTTCCCAATGAGGCACACGGACGAAAGAAAAAACTAAACGTCCCTCAACAGTAGACAAGTTTACTTTTAAACCACAAATATATTTGAATTGAAAGAAAATGGAAGAATACATCTTAATCAGAGGTACATGTTTCTATAGAAGGACATTAACACTTGGTATGCTGGTTTAGCAAACAGGAAAGTGGCACTTTTAAATTATTGATTTTTAAATTAAGGGTAGACTAATTCAGCTCTTCCTCTATCCCTAATTAAAGAAGCTATAATGTTGTCATATTGTATTTAATCATATATATTTTTTGTTCCTAGCTAGAAAGAACCCAGTGCCTTCAAAAAGAAAATGTTGCTTAATATTGAAAATGGTGACGAGTATTTCTTGGAGTACTGTCATCGAGTTTCTTCAGAAATATAGTTGCAGCTGCATCAGACCTGAAGACAATGAACAAACTGATAAAGGAGACGGCCTTTGTGTTGTTCAGCTGATACGCAGATGCTGATGGTGAGGAATGCTGCACAACCAAATAATTCAAAAGATGTTGTCGTTGCACCCAGACAAGGTAACAAGGAAGAACACTAGCTGTGCCCTTTGAAAGTATTCGCACTGTTCTTTTACTTTCTGTCACATTAAAGTCGCAAACTACTTTGGATGTTTCTTTTCTGAACGCCGCAAAATGCAAAGATAATGAGATATGGTTTTTAACACTTTTTTTTTTTAATAAACATAGCGTGCCCCTGCTTTTGTAACCCTGCCACCTGAGAGAATCCGGTCTGATGCAACTACAGCTGCAAATTGGGTGTATGTTTTAGGGCTGCTGACAAGGAAGGTGAACCGTCGCCTCAGTCTCAGGTTATATGCAGGCTCCAATAGCTTGTCTTCCTGAATTACCCTTTATCTTACTCCATCAATCTTTCCATCAATTCTGGGTAGATGCCCAGTTTTTCCTAAAGAAAAACGTTTCCACAGCATGATGCTGCCACCCCCATGTTTCGCACTGGTAACGGTATGTTAAATGTAATTTGCAGTTTTAATTGTTTGCCACTTTTTATGCAGGTCAAAAAATGAACATTGTGGTCTCCCCCTGATTACGGCATGTCTATCCATTTGTTTGCACATGGCTTGTAGTGGACTGCAGTCTTGTGGCTTTTTCTCAGCAGCCTTTCTTCTCGTCTGTAGCGTCTACAAGTCTACAATAGTCCTGATTTTTAGAGAAATCCAGTCACCCGGTTGGGGGCCCCCCCCCCCCCCCCGGGGGGGAGGGAGTTGGGGGGGGGTGGGGTGTGGGCGGCACAACGCAG
>CAEGAF010001613.1:0-42287 GCA_903067075.1 Micropoecilia bifurca
AGTTTTCTGTGGTAGACCAAAAAGTAGAGAATTACAATAGTCTAAACGAGATGTGACCAAACTGTGGACCAGAACAGCAGTGGAATGCAAAGTCGGAGAAGGACGGAGACGGCGAATATTTCGGAGATGAAAATAAGCTGACAGAGTGACATTATTGACATGGGAGGCAAAAGAGAGGCTGCTATCGAGGATGACACCCAAACTCTTAACCTGAGGGGAAGCAAAAATGGAGGAGTTATCAACTGAAATGAAGAAATTAACAAGTTTACTTAATATTGAATTAGTACCAATTAAGAGAAGTTCAGTTTTACTGGAATTTAATTTGAGGAAGTTAAGAGTAAACCACTGTTTATATAATAAAAACAGAGAAATGTAAAGTCAACAACTGAGAAAACCAGTAAACGTTCAAACAGACTTTCTTTTCAAAAGGTTTTTTTTAATGTTAATTTCTAATTTAATTGCAAGTTTTACTGTTACAGTGTCCAACATGTGACCCATTGAAGGCCCTGTGGCGGTCAGGTGGGCTTACTTGTCATAGTGGGTGCTGTAGAGCTGAGTGGGAACTCTGAGCGCTCGGTCCAGGACGGCTGCTGCCTTCTTCACGTTTCCGTGCTCCTTCTCCCACTCCACATAGAGATCCCACAGGCGGTCCGAGTGGAAATCCAAACCACACGAAGCAACGGCATTCTCAAAAACACTGAGGACGTTTAACCGAGGAAAAAAATTATGTTATCAAAGAATTGTTTATGTATTATTATAATTGTGTTTTCTGCTCTCACGGTTCCTCCAGGTTTATCATCTCCAGAGTGAAATTTCTTTACAATAAGTTGTATTTTTGAGTACAAGACATGGAACAATATTGCGCTGGAATTAGCTTGGTCTGAAACAAGTCAACTAAATTGTATAATCTAATAATATTTGTATTTTCTGCATGCGTTTCAAAAACATACACAAATCTCTTACACCATTCAAAAGGAAATTAAAACAGAAATTTCGGAGCTGAACCCTCGACTTTTCCATCAGCTTTGGAAAATAACGTGTCGAAAACATTAAGTTTAAGACGGGACTGGAATCTTGTTCACCTGCGAATCCGAACAGCTGAGTCGGGCAGGTTCATGTCCAGCGTTCCCAGCAGCAGATTGATGTAGTGGATCCAAAGATCTACGCTCAGAGGAATTGCTTGAAGACCACGAATACACACCTAACGCAGCGCATGCGTGAATTTTCAAAAAATAAGTAAAGGGCTTTACAAATACACATCAAATAATATGAAAAAAAATGTAAAGGAGTTTTAACCTCCTCTGCTTTGTCGTTGTCGCTGTCTCGGCGTTCCAGGTCGACAAATTTCTTCCAGTAGCCATAGCAGAGAGGATACCGAACCAGGAAAGCTTCCAGCGCTCTGCGGTACGCGACAGCATGACTCTGAAAAGATGAAATTGGGTGGTAATTCCTCTTTACAGAGAAAGTTAATCTTAATTTCTGTTTTCTAATAAAAACAAATCCCTCTGGTTTGCTGAAAACACACACCTCATGCTCACAGTACTGGAGCAGATCGGTCCAGCTGGGGAAGTCCTGAGGATTGTCATGTGCGGCTTTCCACAGACGCTCAAAGTCTGCAGGTAGATCCTCCTGTTCGCTCGCTGCTGCCAGGGCCGTGGAGTAGTTATCTGGGTCTGCAGGACCCTCAGCTGCTCCGCCATTTTCCTCAGACACTTCAGGAGGAGGCGGCGATGCCTCAGTGACATCCATGGCTTTAAGAAGGAGAAAATTATCAAAAACATATTGGAATTGGCTTCTTTTAGCCAAAGAAAATTGGTTCTGATGTAGTTTAACCGTACGTTAAGGTCAAAGGTCAACAGAGATGTGAGAGCCAAGGGAATATCCTTCCACAGCAGACCAAAAAAAATCTGTTTTAATTCAATTTACAATATTTATTAAGTTTGGACCGTGCCATTTTAAATTACCTTTACATGCATGTTTTTGTGACTCTTGTTTAATTTGAGATATAATCTGTTTTGAACTTTTATTAAAAGAAACATGGCACAGTGTTACAAAAACAACGTGCAGACTTCAGCTAATTATTCTCTCTTTAAGGTAATATTTTTTTAAAGTAATTTGCATTCTAGTATAAACATTTTGCATTGTACTGCCTTGTAATGAAGAACGAGGAAATAAATACAGCTGCACTCAAATTAATTTATTAGAATCACATAAAGACATATCTAATTAATTAGATAACCTGCTGAGAAAGAAAGCCTCTGTGCACATAGAGGGAGCTAAACTAATTAAAGTAACTCGAAAAAAATCAAGAAATTTTAAGATTTCTGCAGAGCCTATAATATATATAATTTACACAATACATTATAGCAGATACCAGCGCAGTAAAATGAATGTAAAAATCCCTGGACTGAAGAAATGTCACTCCGGGAAGCTGAGCAGCAGGACAGGAAGCTCAACTCAGGACAGCTGCGAGTTAAAACGCTCATCAGTTCAGCCTGTAGAGAATCACTGACCGTCCAGCTCTGCTGAGTCGCTGTGTGCAGCTCAGCTTAGCACGTCATGCCTTCAGCTTTTCAAAGAAACGACGATGCAGCGCTTTGTTGAAACGATTATTATCATATCTGTCAACCCGCAGCCAACGTTAGTCTGTAAACTCTTGAAATAAATCTACCTGAAGACTCTTCAGCCACCCCGTTACCGCTCATCTCTTCACAGCCCTGCGCCGCCATGATGGAAGAACCACTGACGTCATCAGCAAGCGACACAAACGCTAACTGCAATTTGTAAACAAATCTTAAGAGCTGTCACGATCTCCGCTTTGGTTTTATCCACACACAGCAATGAAATACTTATATATATATATTTTAAATGTTTTTTTTAGTAAACATTTTCTTTAAAATGTGAAAACTTTCTTCTAAATGGTTAATTTTATACCGGATATAAGCACGGCCAATCAGCGCTCAACTGCACTGGATCGCCGCAAGGGAAATTCAATTAAAAAAAATTCTTTATCTTTAAAGGGATTTTTTTGTAACCGATATAATTAAACTATCTTTAAAGAGTCATTGTGGATGGTGATTTTATGGGCAGTATTGATCTCCAGAAGCAGTCAGTCTAGCATTGAACCTGAAGGGGCCTCTGACTGAAGACCATTGCTGGTTTGACAGTCTCATTACCTGCCAACAGCTCAATATCAGGGTATTACGGTATTCTTCAGAAGCATTTATTATTGGCAAACACTTATCCAACTTATTTGCTTGTGCTGCTTCCCATCCATTATGATTAATGGAAGAGATGTCTTGAAACTTCTTTTTTCCACTCTATTGTCCTTTAATTTGTAAGAATACATTTAAAAAAATTCCACTTTTATTGGACCCATTAGCGTTTTAACCAGCCTCAATTAAAATGCCGCCAATAACCTGTAAAATTGCCCTCATTTTTTGTTTTAAGTCAGTAAGTCAAAAACATGCTAGATAAAATATTACAACGTGGAATACTGAACATTAGTTCTGTTGATAGTTGCCCTGTCTGAAACAAAGTTATTCAGACCTAGAAAACAGTGACAAAAAAATTAAATACCATACTTTTTCATTCAGTTTTGGCAGAATGAATCTGGATGTGAAATATAATTTAACAAAAATTACTGGAGGAAATCAGACTTGTTATGTTTCACATTTGGTCAAGTTTATTTTCACTTGGTCTCATCTATCAGAGTACATCGGACAACTTTGACAGTTGAAGTGCAATCATTTAACTTCCGTTTTCACCAATTCAAGCCATCGACAAATAACAATGCAGAGGGAACATTTATGCTCTTGAAAACAGAAACTCGCAGAACCTTCCCTCCTGCAGCTCAGATGATTGAACTTCAAGGCAGATTGATGTATATTTTGGATTGATGTTTATGTAGTTCAGATGGCTTTAAATGGACAACTGATCTAATGATCAAAACCCAAATGAAGATTTCAACTAATGCCTAGGAAACATATGAAAATCTAATTTCTTAAGGGCTGTAAGTGCATTAAAAACAGGATATGAAGGGAAGAAAAAAATGGCTCAAAAGAATCATAAGAAATCATTTATATTTAGGACTGAGAAACTCAATGACAGGCTGGAAGAAAATTATTTGCTGAGGACTGCTAAACAAAGACGTCTTTGTGGTGTTGAAAACAGTTTTTAAAAAAAAGCATGATAGAAAATTTGAGCCATAAAGGAGACGGTTGTTAAACTGTCCCTCAACTTTTAAATTTGCACGAGGAAAGAAGGCTGAGCTCTTACCTGATTTGACTTTGCCTATAAGAGGAACGATAGATTTCTTCAAATTCAGAAAGGAATCAGCAGTAGGTGGAGTGTGTGATGAGAATGTCAACCTTCATTATAACCACCAACAACCTTTACAGTGATGCGTTTCTTATGAGGCAGACAGTGTGCTAAACCGAGCAAGATTCAGCAGCAAAAAAAAGTCCCAAAGTTCACTTGATCCACTCTGTTTCTTCCCTGAAAAAACAAACACATTTTCCTATCTAGTAGTAATTTTTTAATTGTTGCTGTCAGATCTTACAGTGTGACTGAACACAAAGAGGAAACGGCAGAGTTCAGTGTGAACGAAGTGCGTTAGTGTGGATGGAGAGTGTGATCTGTGTTTCTGCAGTTACTCTGATGTCCTGCTCTAGTTAGTCTGGAGTATTAATGGAGCCCGTCTATTCCCTACTCTCTCCATCTCCTGCTGTTTCAGTCTAGTTTGCTCGTTTTCTGTTTTCGTCTTTTGTCTCTGGGGGTCACTGCAGGGTCACGGTCCAGTCTGCCCCGGCGTTCATGCCGGGCTTGCGGATCGTTAACACGGACATGGAGGCGTCGAAATCAAACTCCAGCTGGTTCTCACCATCTGCAAAAACGAAAAGAAAAAGGTTTTTCACAGGATCTGATGTGCCAAAGGACAACGTTGATAAAGTGATTTAGGTCAACTCTTTTGCTTCAAAGTACATCATGATATAAAACTATTGGGCCAACATGGTTATTTGTAAAAGGTTTGTTTCCTGGTCAATTAGACAATACAAGAAGAAACGTTGAAAACTGAAAATTTCTTAAGTCTGAACTTTTTTTTAGGTTAGGGCAGTAAGGACAATAATTCATCCTTCAAATGATCTTATTTTAAAGTTTTGATGCAGAGAAGCTGGTAATAAGCAAACACCAAAATAACTGCATGACAAACTAAAACAAGTTCGATAATTTCCACTGTGATGATTCATATTTTTTAGAGGGCAATTTTGTTTTCAGATGCTTCATAATCCTTTTTTCTTTTGTGTATGTTTTTTTCCCTATTGTCATTGGATGTTTTATTTTTATTTTGGATATTTAAAATGTCTTCCAGTTCCAGGGTGTAGTCCTCTGCTCAAAACCAAAGTTTATTAGATTTTGAGAGTGCGAACTAGCATTATTATCCCATTATTATATTGTTGAAAATTGTCTCAAAACATTATTTATCACAATAATTTTTCAGTCAATTTATTATGCAGCAAACTTTGTTACTGTGACAGATCAGTTATTTTTATAGTTTACTTCTAAACTTTATATTACAAAAATATATAACTTGTATATGAAAGCTTAAAATAACCACTTTTTTAAATGAATTTTGAATCCATTATTTTTAATCTGAATTAAGCCTCTACCTTCCTATAAAACTCTAAAATCTTTATTTTACATTCCTGTATCATGTGACAAAGAGCATCAATCACTCACCAGCAGTTTTAAGAGTAACCATGCTGGGTTTACTGGCTCCCAGTATGATGATGCGTTCCACCCAAGACTTGGTTGTAAACTGGGCGTTTGGTTCAAGGTCACTATGGGGAAGACAGAGGAACAAATTCAACTTCCAACATGAGGTGTAACCATTACAGAAGTAGATAAATCTGCACTTTTATCGTCCTGAGTTTCATTCTTTAGTGTCAAGATCTGAGCTGGAAGAACAGGGAAGAGAAACGCTGAGATGATGCAACGCACACAGAGGACAGGACGCCGTTGGCGAAGGAAAACTTCCTGTGCATCAACTCTTTCTTCTCATAGTTAAAGGTGTGGCCGTCATCGATGTACAGCTCTCCTTCTGCCGTTCTCTGTTGAACAACAGCAGAGCTTTGATTAGGACGACCCAGCAGAATCCTGCAGCTGCTCTTGGACGGCGCAAAGTTTCTTTACCTGATTATCAAGAGCCACATACAGAGTGTACGGGTCGTGCTCCATGCAGGTGGAGGACCTGCGGACTCGGAGCTTCCTGGGAATGATGGAGCCGCCGCGCTGGAACACCGGGATCTAGCAAGGAAGAACAAAAAGCCGGCTGAATCAGTGAACTTGTGACACAATACAGCAGAGGTCAAGAACTGCTCTAAAGCAGGAAAATGAGGCATCGTTAAAATCCATTGCAACTGTATATTAAATTTTTGTGATGGCTTACGGAGCTCATGGTGACAGGAATGTAAAGGTTTTGGCCGCCGTTGTGCTTCTGGAAGGTGTGGATGTCAAACCAGACCTGAGGACAGACACACAGGGGGAACCATCACCTCCTGAACTTGAAAACCATCACAACGTGCTGCAGAGCGAGTCGGTCACCTCGTGTTTCCCCGGCAGGTAAGCCGTGACGCCTCTGGCTCCCTCCTCAGTTACAGGGTGGACCAACAAGTCTCGGCCTGCAGCAGAAACCAACAAACAGGAGAAACATTATGAATGTTTTATTATCCCAAAATACTGATTTCATGAGTAAAAAACAACAAGCTACACAACGAGTCATTTAATTGGTAAAGACCGATTTTAAACCTGCATTGTGTAATATATTTGGCCAGAAGATGGCAGCAGAAACAAGTTATTAATTTTCCTTCCATCTTCTAAGCTGAAAAACTAGTTAGACAATCACAAAATGAAGCATCTGAAAGCATCTTGTGAGCTAAACTTCTAATTTAAAGACACCAGCAGCCTCTGAAGTAGATGTAATTAGGATTAATTTTCTATAGTTTGTTTCCTTTTGTGTGAAAATGTTCAAATGTTCTTATATTATCATTAGAAAACCAAGATGGCGATCAGAATGAAACATCTTTCAGTCTGACTTGATCAAGATCGACCTTTTGGAAGCTTAAAAACATGATTTTTTTTGTTGTGAAGTGTGAATTATTCCTGGTTTCATTTCCTGTTTATGCTGCAAATGTAATGACTGCATTTTTGATGAATGACTTAATGCCATTTGTGCATCATGTGATTACTGAATTATTGAACAAGTTTGTGATTAATGTAAAACATAATTTATTTAATCCTCTAATGTACGAGCCAAACAAAAGTTTGGAACAATACTGGTATGCTGAACTTTTTTCTGACCTTATACAGTCACTTATGATTTTCCACTGGAATATTTTTTTCAAAGACTTGACTAAAGATAAAAAAAATACTTTTGAACACACTAGAGGAATGATTGTGTTACTGGTATAATTTTGTCTGTAATTACATTATATATATTTATTCATTGCATTTTTTAAATTTTAAATCACATTTACCTCCTATAACCAATCTAAAGCAGGAAAACCCCACAGGATCAGTAATGATCATTATTGCTTTGCTGTCTAGCAACAGTAAAGCAATAATAGCGCCAATGTAGGGGAGGGAGTATTTCTACTGTACTTCAAAAATCCCTGAATCAAGAGAAACCAGAGAGAGAAAACAGCGGCACAACGGTTCTAGGGTAGAACTAGTTTGTAATTAGATTCAGGAAATAATCAGATGAAACTCTTCGTACATTACAGACAGATATTTGTGTTTTGTGCCTCACCGAGCAAATACTCATCATCCAGAGCAAAAGTAGCAGGATCCTGGGGATACTCCACCCAAAGTGGCCTGCAACAGACACCAGGCAAGTCAGATTATTACTTACCTGAAAAAAGCTTTTCTATGCGGTGGGACAAACATCTTTCTTGTTTTAAGAAAAATACCAAAGTAGGGATAATCATGTATTAAATTGCTTTTATGTTTGCCTCCTCGATTGTTTAGCTCAAAGTTATAAACTAAAAATCTTCCTGATGAACAATAATTGCATCATGTTACAAATGAACGCCTCACTCCTCTGAGCATCAGCGATACACACGAGAAGGAAAGACCTTTCCCTGTCCTCACCTCATGACGGGTTCTCCAGTGTGATATGCGAGGTAGAACAGCTGGTACCAGTAAGGCAAGAACGTGTAGCGCTGGCGAATGACTTCGCGGATCAGAGCCGTGTTTTCTGGACCAAACAGCCAGGGCTCGCGGCGCGGCGTGTCCAGGTGGGCGTGGGCCCGGAAGAAGGGCTGGTAGGCCCCCGTCTGGTACCAGCGCACCAGCAGCTCGGTGCTCGGCGACTTAAAGAAGCCGCCGACATCAGCTGTGGAATAAAAACAGTCCTTTATTAATCCCACAGTGGGGGAAATTCACTTGAATAGAAAAATATCTAAAAACAATATGAACTGTGCATACAAAATTATCTACAGATAAAATGAAAACTAAAAAGAAACCTGAGATCAGAGAGATTTTTAAACACAGAATATGTCTTGCACAATTTTACATTTAGTCTAGGAAACTGACTTTTCAATCCAAAGGGTTTGATTAAAAATAAACTGATCTTCCAGAAGCTTTTTCTAAAACCAGATGTCTTTTTGTATTAAACACAAATTCATTAATTTCAATAAAGTCTGAACAGCTGGCAGCGTAATTCAAGCCAATGTAACTGAAAAATAATTAATTAGTGGGGGAACTTCTGCCATCACTATGGCAACAGAGCAAACCTGTTTCCATAGCAACATTACCAAACACAGCAGGGTGTTACATTGGATTATTTACACAGTGCTGATAAGAATCATTATTTTACTCAACCAAGGCAGGTTTCTGTAATTATTAATGAGGTAAATATAAAACTTCAACCTTGTTTGCTAAATAAAATGCTTTATTTTTTGTAAATTACATGAAGTATAAAAATAATATGAATATACTTTACTGGTCCCCAAAGGAAAATTGCTTATTTGTTGACAAGCTACTCAATTCAAATGCAAGTATAAATAAAACCATAAGGGACATTACATTAATAATGCAAAGTAATTTAAATAAGATTAAAAAAAAACAAAGAAACAAAAAAAAACACAAGTATGTTAATATAATTGCACTAATTTTCATAAAAAGCCAAATATAACCATCAACCTAAGCTGTGTGTTTGTTTATAAACTCACCACCACAGAAGGAGATTCCCACCAGGCCCAGACTCAGACACATGGGGATAGAGATCTTCAGATGGTCCCACTCTGCAGCGTTGTCTCCGGTCCACACAGCACCTGCATGCAAAAAAAAAAAAAAAAACATTTTTCATATAAAAAGGCTGGCCTAATGTTGTATGTTTTATCTTTATAGCAGATGTTTAGTCGACGTTGGCGGGTAATCTGGCGGTAAAGGTGCTGGTGGCCTCACCGTAGCGCTGGGAACCAGCAAAGAAAGCTCTGGTGAGGACAAACGGTCTCTCGACTCCTCCAGACCTCTGAATCAGACCTTCTGCTGTGGCCCTGTGCTGCAGGCCGGGAAAACAGAATTTCATCACTACTTTACATTTCCTTAGCAGCTCATTTCTAGCAAAAAGTAGACGCACCAAACCTAGCTACAATAAATCACTCTTTCCATATTTAGTTAGAATCAAAAAAGACAGAAGAGTGGCCTAAAAATCATAGGGCCACTCGGTTTAAACTCTCACCACATAAAGGCCGTATAAGTTGTGCACGTCGCGGTGCTCCCAGGACTCGTGCATCGCGTCTTTGTGCATGGTGACCTCCGGCCCGTTGAACACGGACGGCTCATTCATGTCGTTCCACGTATACAAGTTCTCCATGGAGCCCTGCAGAGCGGACACACTCCATTTAACCTAAACTACGACACAAAACAACCTAAAAACTGTGAAACAATGCAATAAATTCCAGGGTGGTAAACATGTCTGAGCCTCAAATGTAAGCAAAGAGACAAAATGTTGTGAATGTTTCCAAAGTTGAATCAGTTGCCAACATTTAATAAGACACAGCTTCTAATTGAGCCTCGTTTTCTAGCTTTACTCTGCACAGCTGAATGGTTCATATCATTTACAACAAGACAAACCTCCACGTGAGCAACTAACCTCATACTGATCGTATGCAAACTGGCTGGCCCACCAGGCCCTCATGTCAGGACGGGTGAAGTCTGGATAACCTGCACTCCCTATTTATTTATCAGCAGTGAAGGAAAACAGAAGACAAGATGAAAAAAAAATCTCTAGATAAAAAATAAAACCATGCGAGAGTTGTAGGAGTCTTACCAGGCCAGCACCAGCCTTCGTAGTCTCCGCCATCTTTATTCTTCACATAGAAACCCCGAGAGCGGATCTCGTTGTGGATCTTATAGTTTGTGTCCACTTTGATGTGAGGGTCGACGATCGCAACCATCTGGAAGAAGTAAAATGAGCTGAGCTTCAAGCCAACAGAGTTTAAAATCTACTTCAGGCAGCTCTAAAGCTGCATAAAAGATTTAGGCACATTTTCATTTCAGAGCTCTCCACTTTTCCAGACTCAGGTTTTAGAATGTTCTGGATATTTAAGTGCAAAACTTTTAGCTCAAATCCACAAATCGGGAAAATAGAGCAACATGATAAAGAGATATTCTGCTCCTTTTTAATAGAATCTGGACAAAAATGGATAAAAGAGATTAATCAAGCCTGGGTCTTATTGACCTGCAGATTTTTTTAAATAGTTTCATCTGTGATACCACCAGTTTATTTGTAGAAGTTTAAAATAGAGTTTTAAGTAACTTGAACCACAGATTCAGTGTAAAAGAGGATTTCAAGTCTGAAAAACCTTTTGTTCATTTCTGAATGATTTGGCTTCACAATGAAACCAGATATTACATCTCTTGCTATGGTAAATAAGTTTAAATTACTATAAACATAAATATATATATCAATCAATTACAGCCCGTCTTTTTAAGAATTTCTGTTTAGCACATTAGCTAATTCAACAACTATTTAAAAAAGATAAATATCCAGATTTGGAAAAGGATAAAAACCAAACTCCAGATTTCATAAGAACTCTTGAGGGTCTTAATAAACAAATACATTAATCTGTGAATAACAGACCATCTTGTCAGCTGTACCTTGCGTTTCTTGTCCAGGAGACCCTGCAGCATCTCCTTTGGTGAAGCAAACTTGTGAGGATCCCAGGTGAAGTAGCGCTTCCCGTCTGTGTGCTCGATGTCGAGCCAAATGAAGTCGTAGGGGATGTCGTGCTCGTCGAAGCCGGCGTCCACCGAGCGCACGTCTTCCTGGTCGTTGTAGTTCCAGCGGCACTGGTGGTATCCCAGTGAGGCCAGAGGGGGGAAGGCCTGAGTGCCTGAGGGGAAGAAGGACCAAAGAGGTCAGACACAAGATAATCTCTGCCATTTGGTTGCAAGAAATGTATATAATTGTTGCAGATGTTTTTAACTAGTTAGTTCCCTCAACAATTGAGAGTCGCCATTTAAAATCTACTCAGAAGGAGCCAAAAGGTAACAAGAAACCAAGGAAATTAAAGCTTATATCTCATTTCATGTTCCTTCTGACCTGTTAGAGAGGCGTACTGTGAGAAGACGGCTCTGGGAGTCGGTCCCAGCATGAGGAAGACATCTATGATTCCACTTTCTGAGATCCAACGAACATCCGTCTGTGGCGTCTCGCTGGAGCCTTGGACGTAATCCAGCATTTTCCCAAACACCGTCTGGAGAAATGAACAAAATGGGATTTGGAAACAAAGAAATTCCCTGGACTCATTTTAAAAATCCTCGTGGCTTTAAGAGGAAACCAGGAAGAGAATGCTGCTGGTCAATCTCTGGTCAGGGAGAGCAGACTTTACCTTTCCTGCTGTGTTTGAACTTATATCCACCCAGGTTTCTGCAGCGTTGAGCCAGAAGATGCCCATAGTACGCCGAGCATTATGAGATAACATCACTGGGACTGATCCATACAGGGCCATCGGGTTATACAGTTCATACTGGAAAACATCCAGGTTATACAGCCGATACGGATCCCCACTACTGAAAACAAAACCAGAGGGATTCACGTGTCACTTCTGCGTTTGAGGCTTTGATAGACCAAACCTGCAGCTGGGACTCACTCTGTCGTTTTAAGCTTGAGGTTGTCTCCGTGTTCTGGGATGCCATAGACGTGCTCAACGCCCGGCAACGAAAAGTCTAAACTAATGGCAGAAGGACCTGAGGAGAGAGACGACGGGTAAAACATTTCAACTCTCATCCTCTCTCATACAAACACCTTCAGCTAAAGCTAAAACTGCATGCTGTACCGCTCGGTTTGCTGTCTGTGTGCGATTTAAACGTCTCCTCCCACATCCCGTCTTCTACTTTCTCTTCCTCTTCTTTTGCAGTCTGGTAGTCAAAAGGCAAAAATAGTCACGGAGGAGCAGAAACCACGAGATAAAACCTAAACAGTCAAACAATGAATCTCCGAATACCTCGCCTGGATTCGCAGGGTCTGTCCCCTCTTTGTTCTCAGCCTCTGGGTCGGCTTGACTACTCAGAGCGAAGGATGGACAGAAAAGAAAGAGTGTCACTTTGGCCACCTTCTCATTAGAGATAATATGCTGAGATAATTAAAACTACGGTTAAAGGTAAATAAAACAACATGGAACAGGGTGCAGGATTAATGATTGTCCCCTCACTGCAGAGACGACTAAATAAAACTACAAAACAGAGCGATCTAACTTTCATCACAAATAGGGACTAAACAACTCCCTGCCTTGTGGCTACCTCAGGCTTGGTATTGAAAGATCAGAGCTCAACTCGTTGCAGCGTACAACACCTTAAAACCCCCCAGATAAAACCGAGAAGATCCAAAAACACCAGAGTTTAACCCTAGAAGCAGCTCAAAAAAATCCTTTAGCTGCAGAAATATGTGACGTTAAGTAGTAAACATGCAGTGGGCAGCCGGCCCGACCTGTTGATGTCCAGAGGAAGCAATTTAAAATGACCTTGAATAAAAGCAAAACTGCAATCAGAAGTAGAACCACAAAGAGAGATGTTGCTGATGGGAGCTGATCAGCAAAGTCTGAGGGGACAGACTGCATGTGGGCTCAGGCAGACACTCAGTACGGGAACTTGAGTATTTATAACGCTTTAACTTTGAGACAGAGCAACACAGAGTCGTCATTAGCGCTAGCAAGGCTAAAGGTTTCAAGGGTAAAAGAATTTGAGAACTATTCCACAAACTGGTCTTTCTGGAGAAGAGTGTAGAATAAAACAAGTGTTAAAAGAAAGGCAAACTTTTATAATTCACAACATAGGAGAGAGCGAATGCATAGAG
This sequence comes from Micropoecilia bifurca, assembly GCA_903067075.1. Taxonomy (NCBI): domain Eukaryota; kingdom Metazoa; phylum Chordata; class Actinopteri; order Cyprinodontiformes; family Poeciliidae; genus Micropoecilia; species Micropoecilia bifurca. The sequence continues at coordinate 13,361 of CAEGAF010001613.1, forward strand.
GTCTATGGCTTATACTCCTAAGGTTGGTGTGATGACAACCTGCATGTGTCCCTGAATGCACCACAAGGATGCTTTTCTTCAGAAGGGCTGATGAAGAAAATACTAGAGCTGCAACTATCAATTATTTCATTAATCAATCATTCTATTGGTTATTCTGATTATTATTCAAATTAAAAAAAATGGGCATAATCTACAGAAGCTTTTTTTATACTTGAAAACCGTTTACATTGTCGCTCTATATCCAATCTGACTGAGCTTGGTCAGTTTTATGAAGAGAAATTCAGTCTCTAAATGTATAGAGCTGGTGGACACAAACTGAAAGACTTGACTGCAATCACAACAAAAGCTGCTTCTATAAAGTAACAGTGCTGCATACTAATACATGCTACACTTTTCAGAAATGACTTTACTTCTACTTTATAATTATATGCCACTCTGTGTTGATAAATTCCCAATAAAATAGTTTGTGGCTGTAATGTGAGAAAGTTTAAGAGTTATTAATACTCAAATGTCCATCTTCCACATGTTGTAAATCAAGCAGTTAAAAGATTTGGATCAGATCATCAGACGAGCTACTGCTTTGACAATGAATGGTTTTAAAACAATCTGACAAAACTTTAATTTTAAATCAATACCAGGGCTACAATTTAACCCTGCAGAGTTTTCTAATGATCAGATTGATTTTTTTAAGGGTCTGAATGTGAGGATGACTCAGTTTTAAAACTATATCCAAACACCTTCATGCACACAGTCACCCACACCCTAACCTACAGTCACATTAACTTCAGGGTAAATAAACCTGGTGTGATGGGAGACCCTGCGTCTTTTGTAACTACGGGCAGCAGAGGCACAAGGAACAGAATACACATTAAGGGTCTTTACCTAGCGAATACCCTCTTGATATTATTCCACACGCTAGCCACTGTGCTAGTTACTTTATAGGAGAAACTAGGATGATAGGGAGAAAAGGACAGAACGAGTCAGAGACAGCACTGAAAAAACAAACCATATCATGGGAACAGAAACTGAATTTATCCACTGAGTGGCGATGTGGATTAAAAAAAAAGCGACAGGGCTTTGTGTGGAAGTGTGTGTGGGTGTGTGTGTGTGTGTGTGTATGGACTCTCACGTGTCCTTGCGCATCCTCAGGTGCTCAAAACCGAGCAGGCCTCGTGAGTTCAGGGACATCAGGACGTCGCGTCCCTCCACGATGTCGAGCCTGAAGGGCCGGGCGCTGACGATGACCCGCTGGGACTCGGCTCCCAGGGACAGCACCACGCCGTTCTCATCCTGGGACAGGAGAGACAGACTGGGGCGGAGGGAAAACCTCAATTACTAGTGATGACAAGTACTCTGAATTAGTGGAATTAAACTTTCGACTCAGACTAAAAACGAATCCACCACGCAGGAGGGAAATTTCACGAAACACTCACGGCTCGGTCGGCGGCTCCCTGATGAGCACATCTGGGACTTCATAACGAGGCTTCAGAGGCTTCAGCTCGTTAATCTTCACCCTCGTTATGTTTCCCTGGAGACGGTACAGCTCGAGCAGAAGACGCACCTGAAAGCAGAGATCAGCAGATTTCTCTGCAACACTGCAGCAACGACGTTGATTGGACAGAGCCAGAAACACAAGGAACTCGCTGCAATCTGCAATTTCAACTTTTGCCATAGAAAGCATTTCATGCAGTCTGACTGCATGGAGGACAAACCGCAGCTTTGATGATGGCAAGTCACACTTAATCCAACTGAAAGGTCTTGATGTTTCTCTGTAGGAATGTTGCCTTGAGGCAGATCTGACCTACACAATGATGTGCTTTTAATCTGCTAAAATCATATTTCCACATGTGTGATGTTCAACTTCTAGGAACAAACTTTTATTTAGTTTGCAGAAATACTTAGGAAAGGTTCAGCCTTTCATATTGTGAACAGACTATTAGTTTATTTTAACAAGCCTGGTGGTGGAAAAAGAAAAGCACAGCTGCAGTGACATCTACGGTAAAGTAAAACAAATTATTTAGTTATAATCAGATTCTAAAATGATTCAAATTCAACTTAAAGTTCAGATTCCACACAGTAACAAAATATTTATCAAATAAAGATTATGGTATAAGGAAAAAAGTCTAAGGTCTGTGCAGAAAAACTAAATATGCTCCAGAATTCTGCAATTAGGTCAAAATTTAAGAATAATCAAATAAATATGTGACTGATTTTATATGACTATTATGCCTTTTTTAATTGATTCTTGTTTTAGCCAAGCAGTCAAACATATTTCACAGCTGCTTCAATTAACAGTGTTCATAATATTCAGTTTTGCCCATTCAAATTGTTTCATCTGATCTTCCTGTTATTTCTAAGCGTCCAATCACGCCACATACAGTATAGTAGTAATAAAGTTTTGTTGCCTTATCTTCTCCTGACTATTGCAACATGTTGGGTCTTCCATTTTCATCCTGTTGCAGATTTACTAGAATAGTTCAAAGAGTACTTTCCATTACCACAACTAAAGTAGCGTTGAAAATTGTGATTTAATATGGGGAGGCATCAGATTAGATTAACTAATGCTCCGTGCCATGTCGACTAGTCACAAGTTTTAAAGCAGAGTTAATTCAATAAATTCTTTTTCCAAGCAGATGAGATTTGCTGTACATATTCTGTAGGTAACAAAGCCTGTCAGTTACTATGGAGCCTCTCCTGCATTTCTACGATGGCAAAGCGACTAGTCAAAGTCAACTTTCATCACTTTAAAAATATGTATACATTAGTTATATATTACAGAGCTCACATATGATGCATCAAATATCAAGGTGCTACCTTTGTAATGTTGAACATACTTGTGCATAACAGAAAGATGTGCAAGTCAATAACTGGAAACCATTGTGCCTTAATGGTTTGAATAAAAGAGTCTTGGAAATTACAGCTGATGTTAATCCATCTTTGTGAAAAAATTACCATTTCAGTAATGTTTAGCCTTTACTGTTGGGTTAAATATGTGAATATTAACCCTATGTTTCAGGCATCACCATGTTTAACAAAATAACATGGAATTTAAATACTGTAGAATATAAGTTAAAGGCTTTATAAAAAACTAAAAAATCATGGGTCAATTTTCATTAATGTAACAATGTTAATTTTTTCTTTGTAAACTATTTCACTTTAGATTTATGTTGAGAGTAAAAGTAAAGGCAAATTTATGTTTTGGTAAGATATCCTCCCCCTTCTGCCAAACCGGTATTGTATCTATTAGCAATAATCATGACTAAAAGTCAGTTTTACAGCATAAGAACATTTACTTAAAGATTACATTACAAGATTAAATTAGAAACATTTTAGATCCGTTTTTATCTTTAAAACCCTTAATGTAAATGACCCTCCAACTTTAATCTACCTTGTTATTGTCATTGATGAGCTGCAGGGTGAGTCTGGTGTTGGTCAGCTCCATGGTTTCCAGCAGGGCCCGATAAGGGGACTCACCAGGCTTCATCGCTCGCTGGCGCCTGGCACAAGGTAAAAAAACAGGCATCAGTCATAAATCAGCCATTTGAAAATGTGCCTTTCAGTAAATGCATCACTTTTCCATGTTCCACTCACTTGCAGAAAGCACTTTGGTCGCAGGTTTTGAAGTTGCCCTTGTCCACAGCCCAGGACCCAGTGAGGCACACGGCCACCCAGAGCAACAAGACAGGCCCCATCCTGCGGAGGGAAAACCAGCAGCACATCTCCAGTTCATGCTCTCTGGTTTGATTGAGCAATAGCCAAATAATTACCCGAGGGGACGCGCTACAAACCTGAACCACACACCTGAACTTTGAGCTCCTTGTGGTTATAAAATAAGCCCTTAAATCAATTGTAGTTAAATTGTTACCAATTAAATCCTGCAACCACACGAAGTGTATTCAAATAAAAGAGTACTGAACACTGCTTTTTGAATTTTAAAAGGGCAAAACTTCATTGAACGCGTCTCTTTATTCCTGTCAAATCTTACCGATGCAAATTAGCGTGTTTGGACTATGGCCAAGAGCGTATTAGCTGACACAGCGGCTAACTACTGCTAAAATGAATCTGCGCCCATATTAATTTAAAGAAATAACACGTTACATACTGGTTAAACGAAATAACCGCAACACTATACGACTCTTCGGTTGAGCAATACATGAGTGACAACAGTAAGAGTATGAATAAGCTCTGTAAATCAGAACACCATCATGCTAACCTTGCTAACATCCTGCCGAGCCGCTAATTCAATTGAAACCGAGATGGAGACTTTCCCACTAGTATTGGGCTCCTTCACGGCGTCCAAACCTTTAATGATTTCTGCATTTACTAAATTCAACCCAAAACTTATAGCCCGTGCCAGCAAGCTAAGAAAAACCGAATGAAAGCGGTGAAAAATAGAGAATAAAAGAGCGGAACTGCTCCGTCTTTACCTCTGAGTGAAGGTGGCCATCTCGATTCGGATCCGCTTTGGCTCCGCCCCCTTTCACTCTGCAACAAAGATCGTTTAAAAAAGAAGATTCTCAGCAAATGACCTAAAAATGAGCGCTCAATTTTTAATCCAGCAGCAAACCGAGAGAGGGAGGATTAACATAAAAGCCAGTCATTTAGATATGCGAATAATGTTTAATGGAGCAGACATGGGAACGTCTTGGGAATATTTATCCTCTCAGGGTCGGACACGTCACCTCCAAGATCCACTCAGTGAAGCGCACACATTCATCCCGGATTTGTCACGTTGGATTTATTTCAGGCTATTGTGGTTCTCAATATAAACTGTGACAAGAGACACCTAGTGTTCTTACATCCTTGCTATGAATTAAAGTGTAACCTTACCTGTAAAATTAACATGTAAATCAATCTGAACTTTTTTATACTATTCTGTTTATATTTTTTGCCCAATTTAAATTTAAAAATACTTTCTCAACCCCAAAGGGAACTTAAATGTTGTAGGTGATTATCCCAGGTTCTTCAGTGGTGCTGTAGATGGTTGTGGCCAAGAAGGATCTCCAGTAGCAGTCTGAATTACAGCTAATCTGAAGAAGATTCTGACTGAAAAACACTGTTGTTGGAAAGCAGTGTCATGAAGATGGTTGTCCATTTTATTGATATGTTAAAGAACCCGTTGCACCATCATCTCCACAGTAGTCCACAGAACAGAAGCAGCCTTCTTCAGATTGACTACAGAAAATATGCAGCTTGTAAGTTGTATTACTAGATTTCATTTGACATAAAATGAATACACAAACTGTTCCATTATTTTTGTAAATTGAAGTATTTTTGTCTTGAAAATCTGAAGGCAAGAAATCATCAGTTTGAAAACTAAATAAAGGTATATCCCAAGGTTCAGTTCTTAGCTTTTGTTATGTAATTGATTTTATATATTTGTATGCTGGTTTCCTGACGACAATTGATTTTATGTTGTTAGTAAAGAAATTGCTTCTGTTATCTTGTACTTAAAGTCCACGGAATTGAATTTAATAGAAATAAAATACTGTTTCTGCCCAACAGAGCTGACAATAACAAACAAAACTTTTACAAAATGATCAGGACTCCAGGCAGCGCAAGTCATTTTAAATAATTAAAAACCCAACAGCCTCAAGTAATTGTCCACTTTGGGGATAAATAAACCTGCTTCTTGATGGTAGAAAGATGCAGAAGATCTTTAAAGATAGATGTTGCTCTCCAAGTGACTCTTGAAGACCTGGTTGAGTTCTCTTAAGGCATCACTAGCAGTTTGTAGATTATGAAGTTTTACATGTAGCTGGTGCAGACATTGTACATGTTTCAGTCCTCCATTAGTCACTGCAACACAGCTCTAGGTGAAACAGCAGATATCCTCATGTTGAATTACCAGGAGAACTAGAAATGAAATATGACTGATTTTAATTTAGAAGCTAAAGATGTGTAAAGAATATTCGTTTAAAAATTATTACCCGTTTAATCCTCTCCAGTTCGATCTGACGATGCAGCAAAAAAGTACAAATTCAGCAGCTGTTTATGACTAAATGGAGATTTATTTTGCAATGTGGCGTAAACAAGTTTGTTCCTATAACAAAAGATGGAAAGTATGTTTACAGAACAAGTAGAATTAGTGGTTTTTCTGGAACCAAAATGACAAATTAAGTTTGAAAATGATCTTTTTTTACAGTTAAACAGTTCCCAGGGCTTTCTAATAGAAGTTGAATGAAAAAGTACAGAAAATATAATCTACAACACAAACTTATACACAAAGCTTTACATTTATGAATATTCAGTCAACTCTTTAAGTGACAACATTAACTGCTGACTTGCATCACCAGTTTGTTTCCCTCTCAGAGCTGAAACCGCCAGCACAGATGTCCCAGTCTGTCGATGTTTTTATGCAGGACGCTGTGGATCGGTGCCACGTACCTGGACACGTCCCCGTCCCGTGAGAAATCCCTGCAGAACATGCCTTTGTCTGAGCTGAAAACAAACTTCTGGGGCAGCGGCCCGTTGCCCCTGACGTATTCCCAGACGGCCAAGAGGAGCAGCCTCACTTCAAACGGGGTCAGGTGAGCGAAAGCCTCGTGGACGTTGGCCAGCACAGGCGGCAGCAGCTGGCCTTCGCCCATGCAGGACACCAGCAGGCAGGAGGCCTGCAGGTGCCAAGGGGAGTCTGTTGACGAAGCCTCGCGGGAACCTTCCCAGTGGGACAGCAGCGTCGCCAGCAGGCCTCTGAGCACGGCGGAGCAGTAGCAGAGCGCCGGCCGTCCGGCCGCCACAACCTGGAGCAGGGGGAAGAGGACCGGGTGGGCCTCGAAGCACCGCCGGATGTGGATGTCTCGCTCCACGGTGGTGCGGGCGTGCTCCTCGGGGGGCCAGGACAGCTCCCCGTTGGCCACGTCTGGACAGACGTTCTCCACCAGCGTGACGGCAACGACCTTGGCTGCCTCGGCGTTGATGGGTGGCGGCTCTTCGGGATCGGACGGCGACTGTGAGCCGTTGAGGCTGGACGAACTGCAGCACTGGACGACGACGGCCACTAGAGTCTGGATGTTCTGCAGAGAAAATACAGAAACGCCGCTTACGCAACTGGCTTTGGTCTTATTGATTTAGACCCTGTAAGTGTGAAGGAATCAATAACTATATTGACAAAGTGATGGTCAGCAGTTTGCATACAGTTAAGATTTTACATTACTTTTTAACCTTCACTTCAATTATTTAAAGGGACACAATGTGCCATTTTATAGCATAATTAGCTATAAGACTGAACCAACAGTTTTTATAAAAATGTTAGATACATCATACATGACTTAAAAAGAATTAGACTTGGAAATTTAATGCCTTGAAATTGGGCCAGTTTCTTTAAAAACTCCTGCTCTTTCAGACACTCGACCTTCAGGACGTTATCACAACATGGCTCCTCTATTAACTCTTTAACAACATTTTTACGATTAAATTAGACCTCAGCAGATGTGCAGCTCCACCAGGTGTTTGCTAATTGCTGCTGGCTAGTCTGAAGGAGCCGAGTCAGGGAGTTGCAGGAGAGGACTGGTCTGTGAGTCTGAAACTTGGAAACTGCAGCTCTGAGTAGGAGCTGCGCCTTGAAGGCGGTGCTAGGCCCACCCAAGTGTTTTGCACAGCTGACTGGTTGTCATGAAGATTGTAAGATTTCTCAAACATGCGTGAAAGAGTCAAGGCAACAATCCTGGTATGTTTTGCATCAGGGAATAACAGCATAACATGATAAAAAGATAAAAATGTTACATTACATAATAAAGCCCCATTAAATTGTTTCAAGGGGAAATTACAACAACATCATGAATAAAAATGAATGAACTGGTGCCCAGGTCTCAATTTGTTGTGTATTTTCGCTGATTTAGCTGTTAAACTTAACCGCTAAAGGATCATCATTAATATGTATTGGTGTCCATAATGAGTAAACCTCTGATCAGAACTCCATCAGTAACCCACCTGGATGACTCCTGATGGATCGAGCAGATTTGCAGCAGTGCGAGCCTTCAGTCCCTTCCCGATCACTCCTGCATGGAACACCGACCACACGCTGCCAGAAAAGTTCACCGTGGTGCCGAACCGACAGTTGATGTCCAGCAGAGACGCGCCCAGGTCAGGGGACACCGACGGAGAAGCCACAGGAGCTCCAGACATGTCGGCGATCTGGCCGCCGAACAGCTCAGCGTTGCCCTTGTGCAGCGCCCCCTCCACCAGCTGCTGGAGGATGGCCTTCAGGGTGAGGGCGGAGTACGCCGCGAACCGGGTCAGGAGCAGAACCGAGCAGCTTACAGCTTCGCCCGACAGCCCTGCATCCTGGCCCGTCTTCCCGGCCTCCCCACGTCTCCGCAGTGCCAGGAAGAAATGCGTGACGGCGGCTCTGGAGAGCAGCAGCAGGTGCGCGGGGGAGGCGGTGCGGGGCAGCGGGCTGCAGGACAGGAGACGCACGGCGGCGTGAGACACGGCCGGGTCGCCGTGGAGCAGGAGAGGCCCGAAATCGTGGAGGTGCACAGAGACTGCGGAGCCGATCTGGGCGGCCATGGAGGACTGAGCTCCTGCTGCTGCTCCTGCCTTCTTCTCCTCCTCCTGGCTCTGCAGCGCCGCAGCCAGGTTGAGCAGCAGCTGCCGCAGCTGCCGCCGGCCCAGAGTGTGCGTGTGAATCTGAGCCACGCAGTGCGCCACGGCGGACGGAACGAGCCCGGCCATGCAGGACGAAAGCGTGGCGTGGAGCTGCCAGGCCAGGGCCAGCTCCTCCGGGTTGCGGGCCTGGGTGAGGAGCTGACAGAGAGTCTCTGTGGCGATGCTGGCACCGCCGTACACCGACAGAAGGCACAGCAGCTGATGCAGCCAGAGGTGGCGCTTCCTCTCCAGGCGCAGCGTCTCCGCGCAGAGCGGAGCGACATGCGAGCGCAGCTCCTCCAGGAACGGGATGACCCTCTGTGGCTGAGAGGAGGCCGAACCGAAAGGGCCGACGTCTGACCCTTCGGAGCGGTTGAAGACCAGTTTGTGGAGATGCAGCAGCAACATCTGCAGCAGCCGGTCGCAGCCTTCCCGGACTCCTTCGTGAGGCGACGGCGTCGGACCGGAGATGATGACCGACGCTGGCGTCGCCGTGTCCGCCAGAAAGCGGAGGACCCGTGCGCCCCCCGTGGGGCTCTGGCTGATGAGGTGGACGGCCAGCCCCAGCATGTTGTCCAGCTCCTCCCTGGGGAGGCCCTGCAGCAGAGCCTGCAGCTGCAGCAGCACCGCAGGCCGCAGCAGCTCCACCAGCTCCGAAGACACGGCTCCAAACAGGTTGGGAGACATGGCGGCCAGCTGCAGCAGGAACGGCACGGCGGCGCGCCGCAGCTGGGGGGACGCCTCCCAGGAAGTGGAGGAGGACGAGGGAGAGAGGGGAGTGGAGGGGGCCAAGCTCTCCTGAAACATCCTGAGCAGCTCCTTCCTGATGCTGTCGGAGTGATGCGCGGCGAGATGCCCCAGGATCCCCACCACGGAGCCGATCTTCGGCACTCTGCTGCCTTTCTCCACCAGGGGTCCCTGATCTTTGGCCCCGTGGGAGCAGAAGTCCTTCAGCCCGCAGGCCAGCACTCTGCTGATGATGGTTCCTGGGAAGGCGGAGCCGATGTGAGCCACCACCCAGTCGAAATGTGGCGAGTGTTTGACCGACGTGTCCAGCAGCGCGTCCACGCAGGCGTCCGGGCACCAGGCCAACATGGCGGCCAGGCACTGGGAGTAGGACTCCATGAGGGAGCGCGTGGCGGCGCAGGACATCCACAGCTGCAGCAGCTCGTTGAGGCTGGAGGAGTGGGGCGCCACCCTGCGGCCGGCGTGCTTGCTGCTCAGCTGGCCCAGAAGGTCCACGGCCCAGGTGGAGACCAGCGGGGCCCAGGCCCGCGGGTTCAGACGGATGAACTCCGACAGGACGCCATGAACCTCCTGCAGCAGGCGGGAAGGGATGAAGGGATGGAGGAATAAGCCACACAAATGTTTGAGACATGGAACATAATCCCTTATATTCCAAGATTTCAGAATATTCTAGATATTTGAGAAACATTCATCACCAAGTTGCCAAGTTTAGCTTATTTTTCAGGATTATGTCACTGTTTTTATTTATATCTGAAGCAACTGGGATGCACTTCATTCTACAGCTACAACTAATGATTATTTTAGTTATTAATTAGTGTACCGATTAGTCCTAGTGATTAATCTGACACAAAAATTTGACATATTTTGCACATTTTTTATGTAACCACAGACGTTTTTTCAAATTTCTATTTTTTAATATGAATTTAGATAGCAAATGCTGTTTTTACTACAGTTAATGATTAATTGATTACTAAATTAGTTGACAATTGTTTCAGTAAATCAATTCATCATAATTAATCCAATTGTTTCAGCCCTACCAAAATCTATGACACTAAAACTGTAAAAACACAAATTTTAGCAATTATTGTTATTCCAGCTTTAGTTTAGTACACTGGAAGTATGGAAAAAGTGACTTTTCACAAGAAATAGCAGCATGTTTTAAGTCAATAATTCCTTAATATTAATAAAAAGGTACGAGTTCCACTTTTAACAAGACATATTATAAGTGTTATCCGATTAATCGTCAGAATAATCGATTACTAAAATAATCATTAGTTGCAGCTCGCTAATTGTGGAAATAACCACTTTTCTAAATATTTTAAGGCTGCGCAGGAAACCTGGATGAAGTCTCACCTGTATGATGTCCTCCAGGTTGGAGGTCGCCCCAGAGCTGGCGTTTCCCTCCGTCTCCAGGTTGTGAAGAAACGTCGACACATGCTCATCATACACGCCCCTCAGATGCTCCAGCACGGCGCCCCTGCAGGCCGGGACCGAGCGCAGCAACCGCACGGCGCAGCGGGCGTGCTCCCTGACGCTGAGCTTCCGGCCCTGAACGGCGTCGACGCCGCTGATGAAGGACTTGATCTCCTGGGAGAGTTCCTGGGCACTGCGAGGGAAACGACAGGATTAAAGAAGGACAACAAATGATAAGTTGTGGAGGTTCATCTTCCAGCTGAATTAGGACTTTAAACATACAACCAGAGCTGCCTGGGGATTACATCGTGTGTTAGAAATAAAGTCCAGATTTACATTTAAATACAAAACTCTGACTAATTAGAAAATTTGTCAAGAGTTTCCTGACAACCTCTGACAAGCTTAGGTCAATAATTAAGCCAAAACTATAGCAAAAATACATACATTTTGCATCTACAATAAAAGAAGCCAATGTAAATATTGTTTTAGCTTCAAATTCTGCAAAAAGGTGATCTTATTAAGCACCTTATGCTATCAATTCATTAATCGATTAATAAAAAATGATAGCTACAGAGTTATTTCTATTTTTATTTCTCTGTATTTCTATTATTGTACAAAAAAATCTTAAATGAAAATCTGCATGTAGTGTCAATGTTTTTAGTTGCAGCCCTACTTTATATGAGATAAATAAATAATAATAAAACGCATTTAAGTTCAAGGTTAAGTAGAAAATTTATTAAATGGCTCCAGAGATATGAATAATTTACTAAGGGACTCATACTGTTATGTGTTTACATTCAGATTATTAAAGCTTCTTTAGACAAAATGAGCATTTTATTCGTCAAACTCTTTGTTTTCCTCAATGGTACTGTTTTTATCTTCTTGCATAATCTATGCTGTTTACATTTTTAAAAATTATTCTACTGTAATTATTAGGGCTGTATAATAATATCGATATCGCGATATATATCAATATTTTCTTTCCTAGAAAAAAAACGATATTCATCTGTAAGTATCGTAACATCCAACTGTCACCTTTCTCACTCATTGCTTGCTTTGCACCAGGTCATAAGGCTTAGAGTGATTCCTTTAAATGTTAAGTGTCAAAGTTTATAAGGTATCAAACTATCCAGAGCAGGTACTTGGTGCATTTTATTTACTTTACAAATGCATGTAAACTACAGTTTGTACCGTTTCAATTAAAAGAAACATGTTTTCTCACGACTTCTTTGATTCATTTTGTCCAGCTGTCGACTCTAAGTCCATGTCCAACCAGAATCAGGTATTGTGTAGTTGGTGCTTTTAATCAGTTTTCAGTTAAATTAATTCAATCCAACTTTATAACAGACACAAAATATCACCAAAATCACTCTGTCCCTCTAAAATCGTTCAGAAAATCTCAAGTTTATTGAATTGTATGTTTGCTGAATAGCGCAATATATGTCTATCGTGGGCAGAATATCGTGTATCGTATCGTGAGATTATTGTATCACTACAGCCCTAGTAATTACGTGCAATTAATTTCCCCTTCTGGGACAGACACAGTGTCTGTCGGCTATGGAGATAAACAGCATACAAAGTGCTGAACAGCTACAACACCAACAGACAATCTGTACACATCCCGAACCGAATGGACCCCTGCTGCTGCAGCTGCTGCTGCTGGAGCTGGTTCCGATGTGCCAGAGGACATGTCTGTGTCCTGTCTGCTGAGGGCTCCTCCTCCTACCTCAGAGCGGTGTGGCTGTGCGGGCTCTGCATCGCTTTCAGCGGACTCCCGTCAAAAACCACAGACATGGCGGACTCCTTCAGCACCGAGCCGGCAACATACAACCCGTCCGGCGGTCTCAGGGCCTCGAGCCGGGGGTTTATCAGGAGCCTTCTGGGTGTTTGTTTGATGAAATTCAGGACAAATACAACCCTAGGGCGGTCCACAGCCGGAAGTTGGAACTTCTTTAGCCGTTAAAACCGGAAGTATGATATCCACCATGGGTTCTCACTGGCGACACCTCGCGGCGACTGTGGGTTTTAACTTTCGTTTCTTTTCCTTATCGAATTATTATTTTTTTTAAATCTTGTTACAGACAGATATTTTTAAAATTATGCCATAACTAAGCCGCATTGTGATTCTTGTCAGTCAGAGTCGATCAAATATAAAAGTTGAACAGAAAGACTTCTGCTTTCTTATTTGAAGTTTACTTTAAAGTATTTACATATGAATGGAGGTCTATTGACTTCCATTTATATTGAGGTAAAATTCTTCATATTTTACCTCATTTTGAGGTAAAATATGGAGAATTTTACCTCATCTTGAAGTTCCCTAAAAGGAGCACTAGATTAATTATGAAGAACAAAATTTCATCAGTACGTCAGTACAAACTTTACTATAAGATTTATAGGTATGGTTTTGATAGGGTTTACTTTTATCATTGACTATTTTCTACATACCTGCCCAAAACCCAGGAGAGATGAAAGTTTAATAAATGTGTTACAGACTTAATAAGTAAAATCTACAATTTTAATCCAAATCCTTACCAAGTTAATCCAAGTTTATTGTTATGAGGGTCATTTTGTGCAACATTTTGAAATTATGTGACCTTTGAAATCATCCATGCCTTCCTCCAATTTCTATGTTTATTCCAAAGAAACTTTCCTCTGGGTGATATGTGAGCTGTTAATGTCTTTCCTTATGTGTCTTTCCTTTTCCTTATGTGTTTCCTATATTGTCCATGACTATTTTTATTTCCTTTTCTTATTTCTTTCCCTTTTAACCAGTGATGTTACAAAGCATTTTAAGACAAGTTTTTAATTTCAGATAAGAGCAGTAACCTCTGCAGAAGTTATGTCCTGCAGGGGGAAATGGAGAGTGGGGCAGAAATAAAGTGACAGCTGATAAAGATGCTTCCTGAATGCATCCAACTGGGAGGAATAGGGCCCTGAACAGACCAGTTACTCTGTGGAGAAACTATGACTATTTCTTATGCTGGGAAAACTTTAAAATTACTCTCAAGGAGCCAGATAGTGTTGCTGAAAGGTTTCTATCCTGTGGCCAAATCTTCGAAATGAGGAAGAAAATGAATGGGCAGATGAACAGAGGTGGGTAGAGTAACCAAATGTTTTACTCATGTACAGTATCAATATCTCAATATATTTTTACTCAAGTAAATTTAAAAGCAGATCTCCAATACATCACTCAAGTAAGAGTGAAGAAAAATATTTGGTAAAAAGGCTATGAAATGATCATGATGTCTGACTCAATATTTTACAGTTGTGTCATCAGACATTAAAATAATAAAGTTATGTCCAAAGTCTGGTATTTTAGGGACTAAAATGAAAACAAAAGGATACAAATAAATAAACAATTTAAATCAGAAAAATCACACAAAATGTCAACAACAGGCTTCACAGTTGGAAAATAATGTAAAAAAAGAAAAGATTGTGTGCAAACAAGAGGTCTCACTTTAACATGAACTGCAGGTTTGTCACTGTGTCTCATGTATTTTTGGTTGAAACATATTTGTTCTTTATTCAGTGACGTTACTCACAGTGAATAGAGTATTAAGACATTTTTTTCCAACTAAGAGTAGTGACATCTCATAATAATATTAAGATAAAGTATAAAGTATGATGTAGTAAGATTACTCCTAAGTACATGTCTTCCAAAAAGTTACTCAAGTAAATGTAATTAGTTGCTACTAGATGAATATGCAGTGATTACATTTGATCACAGAGCTTACTTTATTTAGCAATATGTGGTAAAAAAGTAGAAATATCACTTCAGCTTTTCATTCACTTTAAAATCCAAACAATTGCTGTATAAAAATGTGAAACAGGTGCATCAAGTAGAATCTAAGATTTTAAATTGTGACAGTCAGGACTCTCAGCAGGTGTGAGTTTTGCAGCTGTCTGACTGAGCATGCAGCGCTGTGGTTCTCACCCACAAAAGCAAAGTTTCTTCATGGTTCCTCATGAGTTTGACAGCACATGATTGTGTCCATCAGGCATGTGGTGCTCTGGTGACCGGTCATCTTTCTATGTATGACAACTTAATAAATCCAGATACTTAAAGAAACTAAAAGAAATCTAATCAGCACAGTCCAAAAACCAATATTTTCTTTCTTAGAATCCCAGCATTTCATCACATGTAAGATATGTGATGAAATGTCATGAGTGATGACGACAGAGGGCAGAGTCCTCTCACCAAGCAGGATATTTACTCAGGCCAGATATCAATAACTACAGTAATGTCTAAAGAAAGAAAATACTTCATTTGAATGTATTGATCAAAGATAAAGGAAGAAGTTTTACTTTCAGTTTGTTCATTTAAAATGAATATTTCTTTGTGTAAAACCCAGATCACCGTCTTCCCTATCTGTGATGGTTTGACTCAACCTGACTATCTCTGGTCAATCAAAGTTAGCACACTGTTTGCTTATTAATTTACAAGAAAGGTCTATTGCATAAAATTTTATGCTCCAAGATACAATCTTTCTGTGTGGTTTAAAACACCCATAAAGATTAGTAATTATATTATAATATGCAAATTATAATATGCAAACAATATAATGTACACACAAGCACATTTATTGGGCACCTTTGACCAAAGTCATTAAAAGACCAGAACCTTTCAGAATGCTGAAAGATGTTTTTTTACATGTTGATTTCAATTTAAATGTTGATTTCAATTTGTGGAAAAGTGCCGAGAAGAAACCTATTAGAAGTCTCAGTTAGTTTGCCTGAAGTCATGTCTGGGGAAACACAAGGAAATGTGAAACAATGTGAAACCAAGATGGATGGAGCCATGTACCAGGTAATCTGTGAACAAAAGCTTTTAATTCAAATTCAAAAACACTAAACTGATCCCAAATAGAAATTAAATATTAGAAGCTGCAAAGAGCTTGAGATTGGAGTTGAGGAATCTTTGATATTTGGTGCTCACAGTCACTATCCTGGCCAAACTTCCTGAGCTTGAATTATTTAACAAAGAATAATAGGCAGAGCTTTCAGTGTACTCAGCTGGTAGCGACACTCCTTAAAAGCCTCTCAAGCTGTAATTACAGTGAAATGTGGCTCTGTAAAGAATTGACGCAGGAGTCCTTAATACAAAATGAATGCCACGTTTTCAGACATCTCTTAGCAAGCTTGATGCACTTCTTTGCATTAAGCTACACCATAAATCATCAACAAAATACATAAAAAAACCTTTTAACATGATTAATAAAAAGAGGAATAAAGTCTAAAAGTATGAAAGAGTTTAAAGGTGCTGCATTGACCATTCATTCATTCATCCGTTTTTAGGAAGACTGGATTGTTAAAAAAAAACCCGTAATATAAACATTTATCAGTATTTAAATCAAAATCGGCTACATTTCTGAATATTCGCATTTGAAATGAAGAAACGTGCGTCCATGGTGACGTTTGCTCGCTCGGTGACGTGTTTTGTTATTTTTTGCCGAGGTCACGTGTCCGTAGCGGGCAGCTGAGCTTTAACCTCGGCGTCACTGGCGGCGCCTGGCACTTCGCAGAACAACCGGGCCCCGTCGCCTCAGGTAAGGGCAGCATTATAACCTTTTAAAATGGGTCGGAACCGGGCGGTTCTGGTAACCGTGTGCCGTTGGTGTGATGCTGCGGCGTTTCAGAGCTGATCTGGGATCAGACGTAGCGGTTCGCGGAGGCCAGGATGATGTAAACACAGACCCGTTCAGGGCAATACGCGTTTAAAGATTAGCATTTTGTGCTGCTATACGACTCACTTTGTTTGGTAAGTCGTTAAAAATTGGGACGTTACACGTTAATAATGCGCTAAATAACGCTGTTCATTATGTCACCATTCTATTCTATTCTATTTTAAATGAACCAAATACATTTGTATTTGCATCAAATTTACATGTAATATCCTAAAGAAAACTCCTCTGAGCAAATAAGCATGTTATTATTAATAACACTAATTAATGCATTTTTATTCTTTTAAAAGTAAATCGAGGCTCATGCTTTCAATACGATGGTTTTAACAATTACATTAGACTCAATCTTTTAAATCTTATGCTTTGAGCTGCTGTAAGATTTCGTGTTGAAGCTTGTTTTGTCTCTGCAGGTGTTTAATCAGAAAGTGAAAGCATTTCAAGCCACTGCGGATTTAAAAAGACAAAAGACCGGACATGGCTCCAACACTGGTGAGGAGGCTGTATTTAAATAGAAGCTTGCTCTTATGTGTGACCACTAGAAAAGCACAGTCTAAGTTATTCTTGTTGTTCTGCTATTCACAGCTGTTAAATTGCTGAGAATAGTAGAAAAACAAATTCTCATCTGTATAGTTTGACTGAATATGTTTAGTTGGATCTAAAAGTCTTGTGTTGGTTACAGCCATCTCTTGTTTTGCAGTGAAATGAGGTCAAATGTTGAGCACAAAATCTGTTGCAATGTTCAACTTGTTTTCTGTCTGTCTTCTGATCCCAGTATGATGAGAAACCGGAGCCAGGGGACCTGATAGAGATCTACCGTGGCTCATACCAGCACTGGGCAGCCTATGTGGGCGAGGGCTTCGTCGTTCACTTGGCACCACCCTGTGAGTGAAACACTCACAGAACTGGTTTCCAAAGGACAGGTTGGACAAAAGCAGCTTAAGGCATCACACAGTGTCACTGGGTGTTTGCTTTTTCAGACTGCAGCAGAGATTCATATAACTTTTTAAAATCTGAAATAAATGTACTGTCGGCTTTAAGGATAGCCGTGTTTGAAAATAAACAGAGATTCTCAGAGTTTTACACTTTCTGTGCAGAAATTTTAGAACAAACTTTGTTTGTTGTGTCAAGTTAGCAAAAGCGTAAAATAATATAGAAAATTGGTCTTATTCAGCAGCGCTCTTCTATTTGTACCTAAACGTTGAAATGTAAAACTTGAAATCTAATCAAAGTATCAGTAGAAGTGACCATTTAAAGTAGGAAAGCTAAAGTTTTCTCACTAATACCAACTTAAAAATCAAATATAATTGCCTTGTGCATAGAATTTAGTGACAACGAAAATAAAGGAAACTGTTATTGGAAGCACCTCTGTTGATTTATACCTGTTGCACTGTAAAACCTACTGTAGTGAGTATGTTGCTAAAGTATTTAAAGAACAAAATGCAGAGATTTACCTTGTTAGCTTCTGTTGGTACTAGCAATTAGCCTGATTGCTGAGAAGAACAATGAGGAAATCCCAATGGGATCTGAAACAGGATGTGAATATGGTTACGTTTGGGTTAATATCACTGACAAATTTAAGTCATTGGAACACATTTGAACACTTTCAGGTTATAAAGGAGATGTTACTGACTTGTGTTGTTTGACTTGTTTTGGGCTCTAAGTTCTAATTTGTTATCCGTTCTCATTTTGATTTGATCAGCCTGTTTCTGTTTTCCTTTGGTCCAGTTCTTTCTTGGTTGCTTTAGTTTTGTTATGTTCCTTGTTAGTGTTAGATGAATGTCTTGGTTCCCCTGTTTCTGTACTCTCCCTCGCCTCCTGTGCCATTTTCTCTCTCTTTCTTCACAGTCTGCCTTCTTCTTTCTCCTCTCACACCTACAGTCGATTAGCTAATCAGCCCAGGTCCTTTGCTCCAGTATTCTCTCTCCCAGTATTTATAAATCTCTTCTCCTCTCGTTCCTTGCTGGTTCCTCTTGTTACCTCCCACCATGCTCTCCTGCCTCCTGCCTTTTCTGTTCTCCTGGCTTGTTGTATGTTTTTGTATTTATCTTTTTTTTTCAATTTAATGTTTCACAATCTACTGGATGTCTCTGCCTCTCTCTGTATATGGGTCCACTAGAAACTCACCACAATATGACAGCTACTGTCCACAGTCGCCACATGCTTCCCCAGGAGGAATGAGAGCTGCAAAGTCAATAACTTGATTCAATCACCTGAATTTCCTTAAATAACTTTTTTACCAGTTTGTACAACAAATAGCATTGGATTGTGTTACAGTGTAACGTTGACTTAATCCATCAGTTGACTTAATTATATATTTCTGTCTGAATTAACTTGACTTAATGCACATTGTAATCTTGCACTGAACTGAATAGGGAACTTCCAGCAACTTCATTCAAGTCCATTTTAATCCTCTACACAACAGTAAAAACATGTAGATTTACTCTGCAGATTGTGCCAAAATGTATTTGTTTTGTATCACCAGACACACCACCAGAGTACACCAATAGTAAGCTTACTACAGTTTAGAACCAAGGCCAGCACAACCTCATGATGCTTTCCTCTTTGTGTTTTATCAGCTGAAGTTCCTGCTGCAGGCTCCAGCAGCATAATGTCCGTTCTGGCCGCGAAGGCCATCGTCAAGAAGGAGGAGCTCTGGGACGTGGTGGGAGAAGACAAGTGGCTGATAAACAACAATCTGGACCAGAAGTACAGGCCTCGAGAGCCTCATGTCATTGTGCGTGAGGCCTGTCATATGGTTGGTCAGGAGCTGCCATATTGCGTCTTCAGGGGAAACTGCGAACACTTTGTCAACGAGCTGCGCTATGGGAAAGCAGAGTCCCGACAGGTAGGCAGTTCAGGTTTTAGGTAAAAGACCACATACGTATACTACACAAAATATGTTCATGACATTTTCTGCACAAACTCGCTCAGGAGATTTTATTCTGGTCAGTTCTGCCTATTCTGAGATCGTTTCACATTGAGCTTTTTTAGGGCATCTTGTCACTTTAAATCCAAATAAGCTGCTCCTGGCCGCAAGAGGAAGCTCAGCTGTGTGTTATTTAGGACTTTTATGATTCTGACATTAGAACATGATAACATACAACCTGATCTTTAATTTACAGCTCCTCTCTGATGTGACTCACACAGCTCCATCCTTCTCTTCCTAACAGTGGCTTTATTTTAAGATCTGTCCCATATTTTCAGACACAAGCTGCTTTCTGCACAAATAATAGTAGTTTAGGAGCTTTGTTGTGACAAAAAGATAAAGCGATAATGTTAACTTGGGGGGAGCTGAACTGCATACAACTGGACACTGCTGATAAGAGCCTCTCTATGTAAGACTAACAAAAAAGACTTCTCAGTTTTTTGTAGATCATTTATTCTCTTGTAGATATGTGGTTTAAAACTTTAAAACATGTTTATTTCAGTCACTGTTACACATTATTTCTAATCTAAAACAGCATCAGGAGCACTATTGTAGAATGGAGACAGTAGCAAAAACAAAACTAAAATATTCAGACTGTGGTTACATAAAAAATTCAAAAAATAACCTTAACCAGATATGAATAAACCAATCTGTCTGTAGATTGAGTCACTGCTTTAGTTTAAATTCAGTTGTTTTTTTTTTAGTAACTAAATTTGAATTTTCCTCCCTGCAGGTGCAGAAGGCAGGTGAAGTTGCAGTGGTGGCTGGTGCAGCTGCGTTCGCGGGTCTTGGTATCTTTGCTCTGGCCAGCGCTCTGTTTGGTGGAGGCAGCAAAAAGGAAAAGAAAAATACCCAGTGACTGAAACCACAGCGTCTGTTCAGCAGCTTTGAATAACTCATCGCCAGCGAAGCCTAAGGGCCACTTGCCACTACTGATCACAGATAACACTGCCTGACATTAAATGGAACTGGCTGACTTCCAACTCATCTTTAATAAGCCATCAGCTGAGTTTTAAGGTTTATGCTTTGATCATTTCCCTCCATTTCAGGGTCTAAAATTTCTACAGAAAGCACAAAAGCAACAATTAGTATTTTTACTTGAACAGGTGCTGAAAGAAAAAATGGTCAAATGTTTAATATATGAAGTTCATATGACAATATTTTCAACAATGAATTAACTTTTTTGTAAACACAGAAGATATTTGGCCGAGTGCAATCAAAGTGTAACCATTTGAAAATCAAAATGAAACATTTTATTGTTAAAATATGCCTTATGAAGTAATAAGTACATGTATTTAGAATGCATGATTTTGAAATTAAATTAATTTCTAATAGTTTGTAGAAATGTTTTATTTTTTGTCCTTCAGGTATGTACTTGTTTGTTGTTAATAAACAAAAACATGTCAGAATGTTAACAATTTTTTTGTCAATAAGTGTTACTGAGGAAAAATGAAGGTAAAGCTCTCCTGTCAGGTTTTGTTTGAAAGTGTCTAAAAACTCTACACAGCCGTGAAAGTCACTTTTTAAGCAGATTTTATAACCCTGTGGAAATTTCACAGAAAATATCATAATCTATTGAAGTGGGAAGTTGATTTTTAAGATCATTAATATCCTTCAAGAAATAAAGATGACACCATAGAAACACGAAGAAGTTTCAAATACATTTTAAATACATCACTTTGCTTATCTTCTGTAAAAAAGCCTCTTTTTTACATTGTGACTAATGTAACATTTAGGATGATTTTTAAATGACACTGTAATGGAAAAGTTTACATTTTATCTGGATCAAGTCCTGCCATAAGCGCTGTTATGTTTTTTTTCTGTGACTAAGTAAAACTCCATAATGTTTCTCTTATTTTCTAATTTTGAGGTAAACCTGTATAGTTTTTTTTAAACCCTCCTTTAGGCTTCACAGAAAATTTCCTTAGACCCAGATCTAGTGAGTAGCTCATTATTTCCTGTGACCTGTCGTTCATCTCATTGACGAGCCACAGGAAATCTTCATAGATCATGTTTCTCCATGCTGAAACATGATGGTGGAAGTATCATCCTGTGGGATTGTCACTCCTGGAATCATAAACCAAAAGATTGGTAGGTGTAAATGGTGGTTCCACAATGTATTCACGCAGGGTGGTTAAATGCAAATGGTCAAGAAAACCCAAGATCGTCCCACTTCTCCATGTTGGAGATTTTAGTTTAATAGTAACAATAAATAATAAGTTACCTTTAAAGTTAATCACACAAGTGACATCAAGGACCAACAGTAGAGTCAAACTTTAATCAAATCAGTCTGGTTGTGTGTGTTGTTTTTGTCTCCTGCAAACTTTGCTTTAATTCTACTTCTTTCTACTCATAGAAAATCATAGACAGACACAGGTAGTCATGAAGAGCAGGATTCCTGAAACAGAGGAAGTAAGCTTCCAGCCTGCTGATCTATAAAAATAGTTAAGACGGTTATTTCAGAGAATAAAAGTTTTAAAGAGTGAAGTCTAAACATTTTTGAGTAATTGAGAGTTGTCACATGGCATTTCTGCAATACTCATGGAGAAAAAAGGTATAAAATGCCCCTGAAAAGGGGAACTAGGGTTCTTTGTCTCCAGTGTGAGGTCAAGCCAACTTAATGCAGAAAGAAGACCAGCAGAGGATCACGCCCCGTAACCACGGAGAAGCAAAGACTCTGCACTGCTAGTGGGACAAGACCCATCGGCCCTCAATCCTGGTCCTGATTCGACCACTGCTCCTCGCTCAGCCCAAAGATCTCAAAGCTGTTGCAACAGACTTGGAGGATGGACAAAGGTCACTGAGTAACAAAGATCTGAGTGTCTGGAGGACAACAAGTAGTTCTGCTTTGTTTCTATTTAAAAAGGATTTTGCTCTACAAAGACAAGACTGACCAAGGACATCAAAGCTTTATGTTGCCAAGATCATCCAACACCTGGGTGTGAGTTGAACTGCTTCCCAAAGCCTCACTCAGTAACAGTGACATGTTGTAGGAAAAGAGGTTAGGAAAGATCGAAGTGATTTTGATCATTCTAAATTTTTAATTTTGACTTATAATCATTGATAACCTGTTGTCATTATCCCTGCTAAAGCTTACTTGGTAACACTTTATTTGAAGGGGTGTGTATAAGACTGGCAGGACACTCATGAACATAAAGTCTTTATGAATGTTTATGACAGTTGTCATGAAGTGTCATTCGATAGATAATGACACTTCTAATGCAAAGTTGCTCTAAAAGTTGCATTAAAAGTCAATTAAGATGCCAACATTGCATTAAATTATCATAATTTACAAAATCATGCTAAGTTGGAACTTTTTATGGACTTTCAATGCAACTTTTCATTAGAAGTGTCATTATTTACCAAATGACACTTCATGACAACTGTCATAATCATTCATAAAGACGTCTTCATGTTAATGACAGGTGTTAAGTCATGTTTATGACAGTGTCATTTCAGTCTTATACACACCCCTTCAAATAAAGATTTACTGCTTGCTTAATAAAGATGCATTAAACTTCTATTGAGATTTGTGGCCATTCAAATTAATTGAGTCATTTATTGTCTTCAGGTTTTTCTAATTGTTGTAAAATTCATGAGCATGGCTCTAGACATGTGGTGGCTTCAGATGTTCTTTAGTTTGGTAAAATAATGACCTTGTGGCTTGTTCCTAGCCACTAAACCCCATCTAGTTAATAACAAGAGAGCTACCGTTAACAAAAGCAGTTATTGGAGTTATGTCGTTGTTAGGGCTACTCAACTAATTGTTCCATTAGCTGAAAAAGGCCATAACTTTAGGAATGTAGGTAGTTAAAGGCTAGATGTGTCTCTCTTGCTCTCAGCTTAGACAGATTATCTCTATGAACATGTTTAGAGTAGGACTGAGGGGTTTAAGAGATTTTCCAGACCCGTTAGACGGAGAGCTGGTCAGGAGTCAGTCCATGGGAGTTGTGAGGATTAGGGCGGGGCTGGCTATTGCACAATAACAAAATACACACCACACTTCACAGATATTTATTCATAAGGAATTTTAAAAACTGACTGATTCTTCTTCACAAAACTGTTGTTACTTTTACACTGTACTGTAAGTCAGTGAACTGTTCAGTCTGACAAAACACTAAAACCACTTTGACAAATTAAAGCAAAGTCTGACTCTGTAAAAAAACAAATGGCACAGAAGTATAACTTTTGAATATTTGTTTTTATTTTGGAATAGCACACATGCACCATGATTTGACCTGTGACCCTCTTCAGACCAAAACCAAACAGCTTCTTACAGATTAGCGCCTTGCAGTTGACTCTGTCCCTGACTTCGAGGATTTTTAATCAGTACAAACCCTGACGTAACGTCACATCCAACAGAAACAGAAGATAAAAGGCTACAATGAAAGTATGAGTTAAAAACAGAATGCGCTAAAGTTCAGAAGTTTAGGAGCCAAAGTGTTTGATGGTGAAGATTTTGGTTTAGGGAGTTTATCATTAGAGTAGATCTGCAGCCAAATAACAAGGCACAAACATGTACATTTCACGCTCACCAAACTACTACGGATGCCCTTTCCTTTTGTGTCTGCAGCGCCCCCTGCTGGAATCTTAAATCCTCCGTCAGACGAGAAAAAATGTAAACAGTTTCTACTATAAATTAACATCTTTCTGCTTTTCTATTTGCTCAAGCTGATTCATTATCGGTCCAAGAAAGGCTTCACTGACATGCCTGCAGCCAGTCAGCTGTGCCAGCTCTCTCAGAGTAAATACAGTGCTATATGTGCAAAGTGAAGACACAAACGTAATCTACTGCAATGGAGATTGTTGTTAGGCCACACGGGTGCATGCATGGACTGATTTTCAGTCTAAAATCTGGAACAGATGGACTAAAAACAGTCATATCCATGTGTGTGAAAACAGAACGCACTGAAAGACATTCAGTGAAACGTTACAGGACGTTCTGTATGTTATACGCATCTCTCTTAAAAAAAAAAAAGAATTTAACACATGATGCACAGGGTATATACATTTACTGTACAACAGCAACTTTATGATTTATTTTGTTAATGCATCCTGCTTTAAGTCTCTTTGGAGTTTCCATCACATTTCTGTCTTTACCTTCACTTCCATTAGTCTTTTAAAGAGAAAAGACAGAAAATCCTCCTTCTTTTCAGCATCCAAGCCTTCCCCTTTAAAGGAACTGTTCACAGTTTTCTTTACCGGCTGCTGGTGGACACTCTGCCCACCGCTGGGCTCCGGTCTCCGTGTCCCAGCCCTCCTGATCGACCAGAATCAGTCCAGCTTGCGTGCTCCGAGTTTCAGAGGACCTTTAACAGCTTTACGTTCCGCCCGCTTGGCCTCCAGCTCTTTCCTCCTTTCCTCTCGTTTCTTCTTCGACAGCTCCGCCTTGCTGAGATCTGGGCGACGAAAAGCAGACAAATGTCATACAAACGTTTTCATTTCTGGCCATTAAATATGAAGTCAGTGTGGAAAATTATGACTTGGATCTGTTAGATATTAAATCTGTGTTTTTAATTATAACACATTCGGTGTTACAGATGTATAAGAAGCAGAATGAGATAATGACTTCATTAGTACTCACACTAATGTTTATTTAAAGATCTCCCTTGGATATAGTTGTACTGCAATATTGGCATAAAATGATCCGAAGGTACATATGGATTCAATAGAGGTTGAAAAAAAAAAATCACAAAAAACAAACTACTGCTTTATTTTAGAAAGTATTTCTGAGTCATTTTGTTAGTTCTAAAAACAAAACCAAAATGTCAGATTTTAATTCCTAAAACATTGAAAATTGTGTCATGCATCATTTACCTTCACAATTACAATCTACTTTATCACATCTCTCTACATTGTGTTATATCCTGTGGCAATGTGACAAATACATGAAAATGTTCAAGGTTTGTTTAATGAGACATTTAATTTCTGCCAGGCTTTTATCTTAAACCTAGAAAACCCGAGATGAGTTGCCTGCAAAAAAAAACTAGAAATATTTTTACCTGGGTTCACAAAACTAAGTTCAGGTTTCTGACTTAATCAGACAAAAGAGTAAAAAAGATCTTAATTCTGCCTGATATCCTGAGATGCTAAGCAACCTTTATGAAAATGTGTATTTATTTTAGTGGAACCAAAGAGTTACACTACAGACACAAAACATCCTGAATCACAAAGAAAGAAAGAACAGAACGTTTTTAAGGACATGTTGAGTAAAAAGATTAGGTTTCAGTTGAAGGACTCACTCTGGCCTCCTTCGACTGACTCCCAGCTCTCGGTGCCCCAGTCTTCGGTCGTCTCTGAGCTCCAACCGTCTCCAGTCTGTCGACGAGAGACAAAACAAATCATCGCTGAGCAGGAACTCCACTGAGCTTTAAATTAAATTTAAAGCTTAAATTTAAATTACTCAGCCAAAATTATTCTTAGTTGAACACATTTATTAAAGCAGCCATTATTGCTTAAATTAAACATGTTTTCTTGCCTTGGTAGAAAATGCAGAGCAACATTAGCTTGACATAAATGAATCATTTTGGCTTAAATTCATTTTCACCTTATTTATATTAGTCTAGTTTAATTTGTGAACAAGTTTCATTGTAATTTTTAAAATATTTGCTTTCATCATCTTTAGAAAAACATTCCAATTACTAGTTTATAAAATCGATTAATTGCCCAGTTCTAGTGTATGGCTGTTCAATTTCAACACACTGAAGACTGAAGTCAATGGGAAGGTGAAGAGAGCAATCAGTGGCATTTCCTGGTCGGCTGTTTATGTCAGCATTACAGTATTTATGTCTAAATATCTCGTGTTACAACATGGACACAAATATAGAAAGAAGAGGCCAATATATCCACAACTTCTTTTTTCTTTTTCATTTCAATAACACAGTAATTATGTAGCCTAGTTTCCGATTTAAATGAGCTACTGGATGTTTAATGCCATATTTGTAACAATGAGCTTAACAGTCCAACAACGAGGTAATATTTGAATAGTGAACTGACAATACCCAATAAAAATATATAAAAACGTAAAGTAGCACAACTACTTAATGTGTGACAAATGTGTATTAATCTAAGTTTTAAAACAAAGACAAGGACGTTGCTGAAAATGAGTTCTGAGAGAAAAGTTGCTGCAGCCAAAGTTTTAAATCAAATTAAGTTTAACAGGTTAAATATCATAAAACACGTTTCCAGCAGCCAAACGTGCTGGAACTCTCCTGGCGTTGCTAGGTAACAGGGCTGGGCTCTGCTGGGGTTGCTAGGTAACACCAAAATGCCCTTTGATTGTGCTTCAAATGCTTCATTTTTCAAAAAATATCAGCTTGTAAGGTTTTTTTAAGCACTTGGATTGTATTTAGACCCAATCGACAGTAGAAAAACACAAACCATCAGTGTCGCAGCTGAAAAACACGGATTTAAACATCCAAGACGTGCTCAATCTTCCTGTTTTTTTTCCTGTTGGGGCCTCACCGTGGCAGCAGCCGTGTTTCTCTGGGACACGCTGGCGAACAGGTCGTTCTGCGTGGCGGCCTTCCCGGAGCTGCTGTCCCAGTTGTACTCGCTGGCGAGCCGGACGCCTTCAGGCAGCGGCAGGTTCCTACTGGCCGGCGTCACGTCCGTCTCCTCCTCCCCCCAGTCGTTGCCCCAGCCCTCCTCGCCCGCTGAACTCTGACCCTGGCCTTCCTTCTCGTTGGACCAGCTGTCGTCGGCGTCCCAGCCGGAGCTGCTCCAGTCAGAGCTTTGCTTTTTCACCGCCATGGAGGCGGACGATCGTCCAGCCTACGTATCGAAAGAAACCGCTGTAAAACAACCACCATCGTTACCGTAGAAACAGCCTTCAGGATAAATGGTTCCTACTCCTCTATCGGTGGCTTTCTTTTTGGATGATGCAGCTCCAGACCAGTCAGTGTTCCAGTCATCAGTCTGAGCTTTTTCTGGTTCCTGGAGAAAAAGACTCAGTGATTCACAAACTCAAAACGTGCAGCTCCATGACAACGCACCATCAGAAGTAATAAATGCACCTCTAAGCTACCCCAGTCCTCTTCATCGTCCCAGCGGTTTCCGATTTGCTCTTCATCGTTGTCTGTGGCTTCAGGCGTCGGCGACTGGTTGGTACGATCAGAGGCACCGTGGTGAGACGAGGAGGAGAGTTGGGTTTTATCTTCTGCATCAGAGAGCAGAATTAATTATCATCATATCAGACAAAATACACACAGGGTTTATACATATTTCCCACAACAAAATTCAAGCACTTTTCAAACATTTTCAAGAAAAGTTCTCAAACTTTTCCACTCGCACACTTTGTAAATAAAAAAATCAGTACAAAAGAACTGAAGAAGATAGAAGATTTATTAATAACATGCTGTCATAATTTTCTATATTCTACTGCAATCTGAAATATAAACTTTTATGTTTTGATCATCTGACTGATCCGAGAAAGTTACAAAAAAAAAAGACCTTCCAAGGTTTTCTTGGCATTTAGCAAGTAGAAATAATTTTGGTAATTCTAACTAACCCTAAAACAAGATAAATTAAATTCAAACAGGGAGAAACAAAATTTGCCTTTTTATTATCTGTACACATCTGGTTTCAACTGGAAATAATGCTTTACAAATGTAGCCTCACAAACTCTGCAGTTTGAATATCAAACACTTTCAAGGACTTTACACAGAACTCAAACACTTTGCAAACCTTAAAATGTTGAACATATCATTTATTTGATTCTTCCTTACTTGTTTTTTTAATTGTTTAGCTGTTTTATGTCTTTTTGAATATATTTTTGAATTTTATTCTCTTTGATGTTTTTATATGTCTGACCAGTACTTCGGTCCTCAGTGTTTTTCTTAAAAGTGCTTTATAAAAAAATCTGGATTGGACTGAAAACGACTCACTAAAATTCAATAACCTTGGAGGATTTCAATGAGAAACCTGTGAGCTTCATTACAATGTGATGCGGTTCATTAAAAAAAAGCTGTACCTTTGCTTAAGGCTGACGCTCCGTCAGTGGTGCTGGTGGGACTGGTGGCGCTGGACGGCCCGCTGCCCTCGGCTGCGGCGCTGCCCTCTCCGCCCGGGTTGTTGCGGATCAGCTTGGAGGTGAGTGAGGAGACGCCGGTCACGGCCCAGCCGGCCCAGCTGGACGAAGCTCCAGCAGGCTGAGCGCTCGATCCCACATCCTTCTCTGCAACCCAGAAATCAGAGATGCTTTTTCCCCCTTTATATTATTTGATCGACAAATACATTCATATATTTACATTATTACTAGGGCTGTAGTGATACAATAATCTCACGATACGATACACGATATTCTGCTCGTGATACAATATATATTGCGATATTCGGCAAACGATACAATTAAATTCACTTTTGCGATTTTCTGAAAAATTTCAGAGGGACAGAGAGATTTTGGTGGTATTTTGTGACTGTTATAAAGTTGGATTGAATTAATTTAACTGAAAACTGATTAAAAGCACCAACTACACAATATCTGGCTCTGGTTGGACACAGACTTAAAGTTGACAGCTGGACAAAATGAATCAAAGAAGTGGTGAGAAAACATGTTTCTTTTAATTGAAAC
>CAEGAF010001614.1:0-60571 GCA_903067075.1 Micropoecilia bifurca
AATAATAATAATAATAATAATAATAATAATAATAATAATAATAATAATAATAATAATAATAATAATAATAATAATAAAGCAAAGTGCTTATTTGCCATCTGGAAGAAATATCCTCAATGTGGGTTGATCTCCTGTGATCTCCTTTTATACTCCAAAAAGTCAGTATGAAGCTACCAAAACATGGAAAGTACAAAATGGTGAAGGAGCAAATGATCCTGTAAATGTGAAAATCTGTTGCAGCAGGCTGAATGTCAGATATGCCTCTGCAGAAAGTTGTTTTTTCTTTTTAAATCTTCTCATACTTTACCAGCATCATCCAAGTTAATTTGAAATAAATCATGGAAAAGGAAAATGGCTAACTTGGAGTCATCTTTACTCAGTAAAAACCTCTACATCAACATGTAGTGCTTTCATTTGGCCTTTTAAATTATAATAAAAAGACTGGATTTTTGGGTTTATGTTAGTCAACAGTGCTCCAAACTGGGTTTTGTCACCTAACCTTATGCGCCATTGGAGAACTTTAAAATAACCCCAAAGATTACAGAAAAATCCTTTTAATCCAAAGAAAGCAGTTCTTTTAAATCAAATACGCTTCATCAAGTCACCAACCAATTGCAACACAACCATAAGACGGACAGGAAATATTACTCATGGTAGAATGATGCTTGGAATACACAGTCAAGTGTGCATTTATGACATGCTGCAGACCTGGTTATGTGCAGATATAGAATATTAGCTCCATAAGTTATTCTCAATTGCAGTCACTCTCATTACCCACAGGCATTTTCCTGTTTCATGGAATGATAAACAGTGTTTCTACATCAAGTGGAATACGAGGGCTGTGCGTAACATGAACACAAGCTGGACTCTCGGGTGTCCCATTTGAGAAGCCAACATGATTTAGGAGAGCTAATTTAGAACAATAAGCATTGAACACCATGGAAGCATCTTGATGTTGCTGCTATGGAGTGTGACCTTGAATAAGTAGTAAACCAAGATAATGACATTCTTTATCATAACAGCATTGTAATTCCTCTTACACTATACTACCAAATCTAATATATGCATCATTATATAGAGTCTTAATAAAAGACATAAAAGGGGGGAAAGGTTTGCATTACTGTATCCGTTTCACCACTGAATTGCAATTCGTAACGGGGAAAACACTCTTAGGTTTGATAATAAAGACTTGTTTTTATTGCTGCAGAGTTCATGGTTATTAACAGAAGACGTTCATCTTATTGCAGTGCTATGTGCATACTTCTTTATGGTCAGATGTACCAAACATTCTGGGTTTGATTTCTTTATCTGTCATTTACAATCGCTCCACAGCGCAGCTTCTTCATCTAATAACTTTGTCACGACACATGATATTCTCCAAGCAGCAGTGGTCATTTACACACAGTTAAGTTGTTTCAACCATGGCAATTACTGCTGGCAACAACACAGCATACCACTTGGGCAGTTTATGATGGCGTCTAAGAGTCGTTTAACAAGGTTATTATCCTGGCTAAGAAGATCATTTTGGATGAAGTGAACACAGCTTTTGGGGGATTCCAAATGGGGCTTTTCTCTGAAGACCCTACTGATTAAAACAGGCATAGCCAGAACAAGAGCAGATGAAAACAAAAATATCTAGTCTTATTTTCACAATAAATGTATGAAGTACATGAAATAAAAGCAATTTGAAGAAATAAGACATTTGTAGACCCTGCGCAACAGAGAAAATATCCCAAGCAAAAATATTGAGAAGGCTTTTTTTTATTATTATTATTTTTAACCAAGAGAAAGTTAGTGTAATACTTAGAGAATATGAAAGACATATCCAATCCATGATATAGTGCATACATTATAAGTGACTGTCTAAATATTACTGCACCATTACACCGTTATAGATTTCTGCATGTAATGTGAAACCATCAATGATCTTCTAATGATATGATGATGGAGCTAGGACTGAGTTCCAGTAATTCATCACGTTATATTCTCTTCCCCAGCTACCAGAGACCCTGCTAATACAGACATCATCTCCTGTCCTACGCACATAATAAAGGCCTGTCAGATCCACAGTGTTATTAATTAGCACTTCTCTGAGGTGAAATTCAATCAATTGCAGGCCCTCTGATAGCTTTTTAGCAGGTTATGCAAATCAAGTGTGTCCACAGTCACCACCACGGTGGCCGATATAAAGCAAACCGAGCTGGTTGCTCCTTAGACCCCTCCTCGTGTTCTTCTGCTCCTCTTTTTCCTGTCACAATGCTAATGCATTCATTACTTTCACGTCTGAGCCTTTCTAACTCTGATAGAATCAGGGAGGGTGAGAAAAGAGAAAAGGAGGGGTCTTAATGTTCATTTAATTACAGTCAGACATATGGCATATTGAGCACAAAAAGTGACAGGACCTTCAATGACTCACCTAGGGAGATCAGAGAGACAGCACTCAGACATCATGAGATCATAGGAAAAGGAGATTGAAAGGGGTCAAAAGTGGTTTAAAACATGCCTTGAGAATGCATTTGTATGGATTTCTGTATGATAACAGGTTTGAAGAAATTACAAAAAGCAAATTACAAGGAGAAAGCAAAATGCTTTGTAAACTGTACAAGTTAGTTGATTTCTGACGTGATACTTATCCATCTCTGCTTCTAAATAAATTTGTTTCTACTAAAAGAAAGACTGTTGTGTAATAAAAGAAAGTAAATGTAGTTTTGGCAGCTGCATATGTGCAGCGAATCCAAGTGTGCAATTACATAAAATATGTGGGGTGGGGTACTGCTAATGGCCCCAAAATCTCTCCTTGGAACCTACGCATTTTTCATTTCAGCTTTAAAGAGGGACAGGCTGTGGCAGAGCAAATGGCGTTGGACGCTAATTGATCTGCACCTTTAATGTGTGTGAAACAAGGGAGCACCATGCAATGCTGCAAAACTGTCATCTCAGCCGTTTTCCACCTAATGCAGCCATAAATCCTGCAGCCACAGCCCCCTCAGTCAGATGTTTTCATTACTACCATATCAGTTTTATTAAGATTACTGACATCTGCATGTTTCAATAACTGTAGGTCCTCTAAAGCTGTTGTAGCAATTTT
Source organism: Micropoecilia bifurca (assembly GCA_903067075.1). Lineage (NCBI taxonomy): Eukaryota > Metazoa > Chordata > Actinopteri > Cyprinodontiformes > Poeciliidae > Micropoecilia > Micropoecilia bifurca. The sequence continues at coordinate 3,089 of CAEGAF010001614.1, forward strand.
AAAGGGGAAGCCCCACTTTGCATCCTGGGATCAATTTTCTGCTCTCAAGGGACAACAGAAGAAATGTGGCATTTGAAAAAGGCACCGAGGCCCTGATAAATTGTGTGGTTACCCTGTGACGGAGACAAACAGTTTAATCCGGTGTAAATCGACAGCAGCAGGGTGAGATTGTTTTATACAGAGATGTAAATTGTATTGTCAAAATCAGTCATCTTCTAGGTATGGGGCTTAACGCGAGCCACTTTAGAATAGGAAAGACAAATGCTTATCTTGCTCTGCAAACCCTGGGGGAAGGCACAGAGCCACCTGGAGCTAGCTCTCTCTTTGTGTGGACATAACACGTCAAATGAGAGGAAGCACAAATACCTGCTGAATAAGGTGTTTGGGATTTATCAAAGCTGAAAAGTATGACACAAATTTGTACATGTTGCCGGCTGCAGTGTAGGTTCTTATTGTTTCACTGTAATGGGATCCTGGAGCAATGCAAAACAAACAACACAGTCACCTAATATAATAGACAGTATGAGACTAGGAGGTTACAAAGACACAGTAATGCATGTATTCCTCCCATTTGAATTATCTATGGTCTATCTATGCATAATGCATTCTGGGATGGGTCCCATTATTATGGCATAGCCAGGCAAATGAAATATCCCTCGAGTTTTCTTGGAGACACAGTCCACTAAATCAATGCAGCACTTTGATAAAGCTGTGTGTCTAGATAATAAGTCAGCAATAACTACTTGCAATCATTTCATTAGGTACAGTATGGATGATACAGTTAGGGAAATGAGAAAAAGAGAATTGAGTCTCTTATGTACAAAGTGCTGGCTGGGAGCCTACATGTGAGTGTGTTTTTGTGCAAATGTGTGTGTTTGTTATTTTAAAACAATACAGTCCCAAACCTGATATGACGGCAAGCTATTAGGACTTCTAGAAACATGGGGACCAAACCAAACTCCTTGGTATATTTAGACTTTGTTTTAGGGTTAAAAAAAATCACTTAAGTTCAGGTATTTACATGAAATGTATCCGAGGATAGTTCAAAATTGCAAAAATAAGGTTTTAAATAAAATCTGCAGTGGATAATGCACTCAGCTCCTTTCTTTTGTTCAAATTCAAGCTAGTTTAGGACCAGACTCTTAAGCCAATGGCCAGTCTATAAAGATTTAAGTCCAAAGCAGACTTTTACCATCATTGTGTTACCAGTGACCTGTACATGTGAAACATGTGTGCAACAGGCGCAAAGACAGAATCACCAACAAAAAAAGGTATACTTGTTTAGGTCTTGATGTCAATAGTCAGCTAAATAAGCATCGAAGAAGCCTACAATCAACATTAAATTACCTGTGTTGATGTATGATGTCGGAGTGATTGACGAGATATTAACTTTTTCTTCTACTGTGAGTTCTCCAACTGGCTAAGTGTTAGCCAGTTGTGGGTATTGCTAATGACACTGAAATTTGTATAACCTTAACAGTTTGTCTTCACCTTAATATTTAAATATTAGCAATGACTTAAAACTGAACTTAATAATTCTATAACTTTGCTTTCCCACCCAAAAAATTGTCTATTCCACTATGATGAACTTGTGAAACTGGATGCATCGCTACTTTAAAGCTCAACTTTCTAAGTCGTTTTTTTAAGAACCTCAATTCAAAAACCCAAACTATCCCTTTGATGTATAAAGGACAAGGGAATAAACTGCTATTTTGCTTAAATGAACAGTCCCCAAAGACAATTAGAAAAGGATGTGTGTGTCCGTGTGCTTCCGTGTCTGTGTGTTAATTTATTACTGTGCTACACAAAGTATGTGTTTGGTATGTGTGCTTGCTGTGACTGGGAGTAGACTGATGAGGCTTTAGTATATCTGTCAGGCCCAGTTTGGGGATTGGAGGAGTAGGCGAGCAGGAGCTGGTGGCCATACATCTCTATTAGACTAGATGGTCACCACTGTGGCCAGCTGTTTATTCTCATTAGCTCACACACTGGCTGTCCAAATCAAGTCTCTGCAGCCTTCTCCAGAATGTCAAATCCATTGTGGAACAGCTCAAACCCAGACTAGCACAGATATCGCAAATGAATCATGTTGTATTTTTTTTTTGTATCGTTTCATCAATGCGAAATTTAACAGTCAGTATGTCAAGAAAACACTAAAGATACACAAAGAAAAGAGAGAGTCTTATCAGCAAAAATCAATATAGATGATCAATTCTGCTTTACAGCCTCTCAATAATTCTCTCCATCTTTCACTGTCACAGTGGGTGAAGAATAGCAGTTTTGGAAAATCATATCTTTCTACATAACAATAGTTGTCTGTTGTGAGCTGGAAATAGAGCTTTTTGACAGCGAAGCAAAGTATTAGCACACTCTTGCTGTGTGATATGAGAGAAAAGGCTGCTTTTATAGTGGCGCACAGACAAGGCTGCAGTGAGAAAAGCTAATGGCTATGATTAATGACAAAGGGCCAGAGGAGAGCCGGGACACAGACGCTACATATATCATCCTCTCCCATCAGTCTATGCACCTCCCAGGACCCTCTTGGTAGAGAGGAGGGAGTTAGGGGTGAGGGAGGTGCAAAAAGACAGAGAATGAGAGACAAAAAAAGAGAGAATCAGAAAAGAAGAAGAGAGAGAGTTATCTACTCTCAGTACTTTACACACAGGAATTGCTTTTCTGGCATGAAAGTAAAGGGGGAAAAAACAAGTGACAAAGAGGTGATAAGGTGAACAAGAAAATGGCGTGTAAAATAACAAGGAGATATTCTGTGAGAAAAGGGGAAAAGGAGGAAAGCAGTGCGTGATCCTTCCTGATTTTAAGCAACTTGACTCTTCACATGCTGAAGCCACATTTCCAAGGTCTTATCTGCCATATGGTCTGCCCTGTTCTGATGATTTATTGGGTGAGGAAAAGCACACTGATAAAAATTTTTACTGTGTTCCCCTGCATAGGCAACCGACAGTGTCAATAACAAAACTCGGGGATGTTTAATGAAAACTTTTAGTGCCAGAAGGTGTAAACGTCTATTTATGAGTCTGTGTAATATAGCATTGGCAAAAAAAATAATAATAATAAAATAAAATATCTGAGCTTCTCACGCACCCAGGAGAAAAAGGCCAGAAGTGCAACATAGGAGAGAATGCAGATCATATCCATATGTCAGCAGTTCCGGAGAACCCTGCCTTTAACATGGTGCTGGTGTATTTCTGCCTAATTGAAACATTCAGCTGTTTACAGCTCACACAAAAAACAGCAAGCGTTTATTTATGGCCAATTACAGAGTAGTGTTTTGAGTGAAGAAACCCCATTATGGATTCCAGCCCTTTTGATTCTAATTAGTCACTGTATTCAGGTTTTTGTTTTACATGCCTGATTTACTGGGAGATAGGCGGCAGGGGTGAGAATTAATTTCCTATGAAACAACATGGGCCCGTTGTTAAATCAAAAACTTGCAGGCAATATATTTGTGGAAAAAATAGCAGCAGAATAAGCTACAATAGAGCTGTCATTTTTACTACGCTTTTTATGTGCAAGTTAAGCCTGGACCTATGTAGGATTCTGACGTAACATTGACTGCATCTTTTTACAAATCTCGGTATACCAGTATCAAGATCAAGATACGCTAACTTAAATTTTTTTTAAAAACAATAACATTTCTGTAACTCAAAATTCCTTTATACAAGAATTCCTCCAATAACATTAGTAGTCCAGCCTGCGTTTTCTTTTTACAGTATCTTTATGACGGATGTTGTTGTCTCAGAAGTATCTTTTATTAACGTCCATTACTGGCGTAGGTTGAGTGAATTGTTGGAGATGTTAATGAGTCGTACTTACTTCAAACTTAACAGTACCATGCCAGTAAAGCTCAGTATGATAATCAACTCTAGGTTTTCCCTAGAGAAATTAAGATTTTGAGGGGTAAAATTAACAAGCTTTCCCTCCATGTGCTCTGAAACTGTGGACCTAGACAAGTAGGAGCTGGTGTTATACAGGGGAAACCTACTGGTAGTGTTGGTTTTTCAAAAATAAAGTACATTTTCACATTTCATCATATTTAAATTTATTTCAAACTCTGGCTATGGTTAGTGTAGGTGTGCAAATACATACTACATATATGTATGTCTCATATGTTTTACTTTTTTAACAAAATAAAATAAAAATAAACATTTTGAAGGTGTGGAGCTTTTATTTTGCCATGGTGTTGCGCCATTATAAATTACATTTCTCATTGCACAAAGTATAGAATTAGACTGAATAGATCTACCCATACGGATCAGGCACATTGTCACAATAACCAATCTTCCCACTAATTTCATATATAGTTATAGTATTTTTAATCGCAGCATCATCCCTCAAGGTCCTAAAAATCTTGTTGCAATTACAGCGCTGTAACATATGGTGATAAAAAGGAGCTTGAACCAAATTTAACTTGTTCCAAATTTTGTTTAACAAGCTATTTAGAGACATACAACCTTGTTACATCACTATTCCAATGAAACCAGACAAATAAAAATGAGTGTTATTCAATAGAAAGGGTGTGACTGCAAGCATGCTGTTTTCTTTTCACTCTGCTAGCCTTGTAAACCAATGACATGTGTAAGCTATTCATTACATGAAAACGGTTTGCCAAACAAGTGCCAACAGCTTCCCAACAATGAACTGTTAATTTGCAACTAAATGGGAGTCCAGAGCACATTCAAGATTTCATTTGCAAACCAAAGCTGCTCCTTTGAAGTACAAATATCCAACATCTAACAAGTAGGAGTCACAAAGTTCACAGAGGACAAAGGGATCTGATTCATTAATGAATGTCACTGTGTGACTTGTATCCTTGAAGTGGAAGCCGTTTTCACTGTAAAAACAATAACCTGCAGCAAGGAGAATTAAACATAATAGCAGAACAAACATAAAATGTTATCTACAAATACAATTACTGAGAAAAAAAGAATAATAAAAAGAACTGATGCATGATCTGCAACGTGTTCTCCTGTTTTATGATCAATGGATAACCAGCAATGTTCTACTTTGTTCCTCTCTTAAAGCTATTTGACTTATTTATGGCGACTGTGTGGCAATTAATATTGCACATGCTGCATTGTCATTTTTCAAGCCATTTCCCAGGAAATGTTCTACACACAGTAATGGCTCCTCTAACGCTGTAGCTGTCATGTCCTGGACAGCTGCATTTTTACAAGACAAACTCAGACACATCACACTCCCCTCTCTGCGGACCTACTTCCTGCTCACTGCCACACAATCAACACACACAGAGTCACACAGAGGCCATCACCGGCAGCTGTTAATAGCTACATGGAAAACTTTGATTAATATTTCCCCCCTCTTGCCAAGGCTGCTGAGCAAGTGTCACCTTCCCTACACTGTCCCACAAAACCCTTTCTTTCAGGGGCCTCACAATGCCAGGTGGCACTGATAAATCTGTTAGAAGGATCCCCCAAAACGCCATCAAGCTAATTACAGTGTAGTCATGCAGCTCTGATGCATGTATATGTCTGGGTCTGTGTTCACACATGTTCAGGTGGACGTTTGGAGCAAAGCCAGGATCACAGGGCTGGAGCACTGCAAGCTATGAAGAGAAATTAAGATTTTGAGGGGTAAAATTAGCAAGCTTTGACACCAAACTCACTCACATGCTTTATGTTCTTTCCCAACTTTTGTGTGGATGCAAAAACGATATAATACATTTCAAGAGCTCTATTTCGTCTGAAATGCACACAACACAGATAGGTGAAGGGTGTGAAAACCAACTTGGCTGACACACCTGTGCATAAACAGTTCCGTTCTGTGTTTTTTTTTTAAATTTCCACACCGCTGTTGTCATTAAACAGGAGGGGTGAGGTGAAAAGAACCCCGAATAACAACATCACGTTTTGTTTCACAACTGTAAAATGTTGACAACATCTGTGATGGCATCATTAACTCAAAACAATGGAGAACGCACACCACAACAGTGTCTATTTAATATGGAAGGAATGAAAAAAGAAACATGTTCACTGTAAAAGGTAAAAAAAAGAAATAAAGACTGGATTTTAACTTAAACTAATAGAATAAATAATACATAACTTGTCCATATACAAAAAAAATCTTAAAAGCAACAGATGTATAATCTATGTTTTGTATGAGTAGTATCGTGATTAAAATATATTTTATGATTAGACACCATAGATGTGACACAGTGAGTTAATAATGTGCTACCAGTGTGACTGTTTGTCTTTAGAGACAATAACACATAGATGTGAAAAAGTGAAATGAGGTACTGTTTGTGTCATCCAACATATCCCTGCTCCATTTGTAAGTGTTGTTCTGTTTTTACAAACTTTCAAAATTATTGCACCCACTATGTTTTTTTTCTGATGGTGAAAAACCATTTAAAATTGATAACGAACCTGCTGGCTAACAGAGTAAGATTCCCTTTTATGTTGAAAAGCCACCATTTGCAGGTGATAAAAAAATGTCAGGTTGATGTGTAGATTTGTTAAAATAACAGCAGATTTTGGAAATACCTAAAAAAAGAAGATTTTATAGTGTTAAAGGTCATGATTAATTGACTTCAACTGCAGGGTTTGCCCCTGAAAAATTGATAAGCCCAGTTGTTGAAGCATGAGTGTGGACCATGTTTTTTTGTATTAAAAAATCTTAAGTTGCCTCAAACAAAAAAAAAAATTAAAATACCATTTCTTTAATACATCTGTTAAATCCCAATTAAATCAGCAGCCAGTTGATCTAAAACACATTTTGAGGCAGCCCAAGGCATACATGAACTAATTAGCTGCTAACCCCGCCCCCAATATCTTCAGGGGGCCCTTAAAGTTAGAAAAACAAATCTTACGCACTGTTCCACTGTGGAAGATATACATGAACTTTTGCAAAGTATCAGTCCAGACACAGAGCCACACGCTGGACCAGCATGTGTGAGATGGAGATGTAAACACACATGCTACACATTAATTGTTTATTCACAAATATAATTCTCACTGCACGCTCAACACACCTATAAAAGTGTGATATTAGATTACATTGGCAGTTCACATTGAGCTTGCACAAGCAGAGCAAGCGCTATGGCTCTTAAACTTGATGCCTACCTTGGTGATGTAACTATTCACCAATGAGTGCTCACAGTGGGTTAATGTAAATCCGGACGCAACTTTTCTCCAAGAACACCTTCCAGTTTGAGTGAGAGGTGGGACGTGCACTGTGGTGAGGTAAATTTCAGAAACGCAGCCGCAACAGCACACCAGGTGGCCAACGCGCAGAGGCGCCAGCAGTGCACGCTGCCAGCTTAGTGCCCTGTTCAATGCATCAACCCTTCTTTCAGGAATGATTCTGCTTTGCCAGTGAAATATTCAGTGGAGCAAAGACGCACACAGTCTGGGGTTATTGTTGTATTGAATAAACTACTTTAGAGGCCTATTTTTTTTTTAATATAAAAACAAGCAAAGCTTAGCCTGGCAGAGGGCGAGTACAATCTGGTGGTCCGCCGGGCTTATAATACACTGAGAGAAACCCTGAACTGTTCTGTACAATTGTCAGGATCACACACAGTTTGCCTAACTTGATTCAGAACTATAATATTGAATCATAAGAAATAAATTGTCTCGGAATCTTTGCAGCTGGATGTAAATAGGCATGTTATCTTGTAAAGTGTCATGACATGACAAATGTTTTAATTTTGCAATATATAAAATCTATATTAATTAGAAGAATTATGTAACATGATGTCCTTTAACAAAGTGACCTCTAGGCTCATCACAAACCCAACAAGTAGGCAATTTACACCAGGCCAATCCACTCAAATATGTGGCCAAAGACGACAATCAAAGGCAGCAACGTCCGACTATAATGCTTGAAAACACCCGTCACTCATATTTGAACAAGTTCCATTTCAGCTACTAAGGCTAAGACATGAAAATATGACAACCATTGCCAAGAATTTCTTAACACGATCCTAGTGTTCTGTCTTCTCAGACAGATTACAGATTTCCAGCCATTTAGCTGAAAATCAGAGGTGTCTGCAGACAGAGGGGAATGGCGCAGCACATTTTGGCGTGTTCTAGTCTGACTGGGTTGAGTGCAGTGTGCCATGTCATTTTTTTGGGCACGCTGTTGCTCAACATCAAGAGAAATCGATGGTGTCTCCACAGGGGGAGAGAGGCCCATGGAATAGAGGAGCTTCTCAGGTCTGTTTGAACTCATTTTCTTTTCTGGGCGGTTGCCCCCTCGCTCAGCCCCCTAAGGCATCTCCCTCACAGCAGGCCCTGACAGCTTGACACATTGACAGCTGCCGCTGAATGACAACTGATTTGTACAAATTTCAAGCCTTATAAATCTACCTGTCACAACAAGAGCATAAAAGAGTTTGGACCCAGCAGGTATTTCGGAAGTGGTGGGGGAAGAAGAAGAAAGACCTGCTTCCTCCTCTTCTTCCTCACCGTTGACAGAACAGTCTGAGAAGGAGAAAGGAAGAAGACAGACAGCAGAAAGTAAAGAAAATACACCCCATTTTTTATAAAAGCCAGTATAGCATCATCCTCTCCCAGGTCCACTTTTAGTAAAAATTGGACAAATCCATTTCTTTTGTCATCAGGTGGTCAGTTCTCCCATTTAAAGACAATAAAGAGCTCAATGAAAGTGAAAAAGGGCAATTTTGTTTAAAACCAACATTAAAGAAGGCCACCTGCTACACATAGAATTATCACACCAGTCTGTTTTTCAAAAGCTCTCACTGGGTAAATGAGCTGGCTCTTTTTATGGTAGTTAAACACTATCCAATACGGCACTGCTGCTGCATCCTCCCAATCCACCCCCTACCCCCGCTTTTCTTCACTTGGTAATGGCAGACCTGCCGGGCAAGGCCTATAGCTGCAATAAATCCTCTTCAGGAGTATATCTCAGAGCCAGATATAAACTATGAGAGACGGGGGCAGGAGAAAAAAATCAATAGCAGTGACAAACAGAGAAAATGGTTTATAATTCTAAATGAGTTGTCCGTCTCATTTTTGAAGTCATCACAACAATTTTACCGCAACAAATAACAGCAACTGACAAAATAATTGTGCTAAAATCTTTTACCTACTTCACGTTAAAATATATTCTTAAGTTATTTTTATAGGTGACGTGTTTTTGATCTATCGCTCCATGCTTCCTTGCTTTCTGTAAACAGAACAATCAGACAAAACACAGGGATCAGAGACTACACACAGACATTCCACTGCAATTGTGGTTACCTCTCTTTTAAGGAGCAACACAGCCTCTCACAAATCTTCTATTCCGAAGTTTTCATGCCATCATGGCTAAAAAGGGAATCAGTAACTGATCCATAAAAGCTAATGATCCTGTTTTCCACTGGTTGTGAGAGACTGGCTCAAGACAATGACGATTACCATCTGCATAGAATTGTCACTGTTTGAATACTCAGCATATATTAGGTATGAACTATTAATCTATCACTAACCATAAACACGTGTCAGTTACTGGTGTCAAGGTAAGCAAAGATTTTAAAATGTGTCAAATTAAAACATATATTTAGTGATCTGGCTCAAAAAATGGAGGCAACTACACTTTTACTTTTCATATAATAAAAAAATCTTCTGAAAAAACAAATAGTTTCCATTTGTAATAAACACAAACAACACAATCATGCACCTCTGGTCTGTGTCGATATGATATATATTTTATTACTTTGTCAGTCATCCAGTTAATTTTGATACACAGATATATAAAAAACTACACTACATAGGAGCCATCCATTGCTCTTCTTAAGGTAACACTGTCCTGAAAGTAGAGTTGAGAAACTACAAGCAGAAAGTCCAATGGCAGGGTTGCTACTGTAGCAGACAGCCAAACAAATTAACTACATTTTTATTCTTATGGAACTCTATAAAGTGCAGAATGGCAAATTATGCACAATAAGCTTTTAGAAACTACTACTGAAGTTAGATAAAATTCAACTAAAATATACAATAAGCACATTCTATCAGAGTCTATACACCAACCTTTTAAAATCATTGGTTACTTAATATTCTGTGTAGAACCATTATTGCTTTCCCTTCTCAATTAAAAGCAATTATGTAATTATTTTGTTTTAGCCAAATACAATAAGACAGTTAAACTGTGACAATTTTACTCAAGAATATAATAATGAGGGGATATCCCCTGCTTAGAATATACTCACAATTCATGAGAATAAATTAGTTGAACAGCAATGGGTAGTGTGTCATTTTGGTTGGCAACCTGGATCATGACAATCACTCAGTAGTAGCTGTATGAACTCTTTCACTTTTATGGAATTGCCCACTAAACCTCTCCTATTTACAATCAGGCAAAACACCCTAATCCTCCATTTGGGTGTATTCATCCTTGTCCTAAAAGTGCCCTTCTGCACTCTAGTCCTCAAAGACCCTTTTGCAATATATAGCCAGTAATCCTGCTGTTCGATTAAGACCTAGCCCACTGCTTTATCCCTGGACACAACCCCAGCTGGGCCACACAGCACAGGTTAAACAGAAGGATTATGAGTGCCACTCCCTTCAAGGCAGTCAAACTGTCAGAAGAGATCAAAGAACTTCCCGGATACCCTCAGTCATTTAGGCCAGGTGCCCTCTTAAATGCTCAAACTTGTTCACACCCTCAGTTCCATAACTAAAGTTATTCCTGGCTTAGCTTTTAATGATACATCTATATGTACAACTTACATGTCCAATAAAAATTGCATTACCAAAGAAACTTTGCACATAAGAGCAGAGTTCCCTTGCTAAACCATCAGAAAATATTGACTTTAATACTTTTAATTTTTCACCAGTATCTACATTGAGTATACAATTACTAGTTCATTCTTGATTTAGTAATGATGTCATTGATGCATTTTCATTTTAAAATCTACATCCATATAAATAAAAAAAGAGTTTCTTCACCAAATTTAAATTGGTTTTCACACATTAAATAGGGACGTCATAAGGATTGATGGCTAAAAGAAAATCATCACAAAGCATCAACACTGGAAAAGAAAAAAAACAGAGGGAAAGATGAAGTGAGAAGATATTACAGCATTTTATGAACATGGGCACTGTGGAAACATTTAGAATCATTTTATTAAACAAAAATGCATTACCAAAGAAACTGGCAAAAGCTCCTGGTATAACGTTGGAGTTTCCTTTTAGCTCCCAGTTAGTGTTTTACAGAAATCAAATGAATAGAATTTGGTAGGAATAGAATAGAATTTACCTCAAGAGCAAAGGTAAAACCCCTAACTCAATCTAAAAAAACTGATGTTTTTAGTAAATTGATGACAAAAGTCCTGTTATGTCTTGATCGTTGTGTACTAAATTTGGTGTGCACAAGCTGGTATGAGTCAGCTTGAAGAAAGACAGCTAACTTTGAAATGTCTAATTACAATAGTTAAAGAGGGTTTAGAAACAAGCAAAGGAAATACTAAAAGACAGATGAAAAACATATGACAGGAATGTAAATAAAGGGTGATGAATAAACCTTTCCAACAGTTAAAGATTCATAAAAGGAACAGAATGGCTCTTATGGCCTCTGAAGCCCAGCTGGCCTTGAATGCAGCAGGTCGGCTGTAGTTCAGCTGAGGGTCTTGTGATCTGTGGGTGTGGGATAGGGGAGAGACTTGGCTCATAAGGGAGGAGCTGGGACTGAGGGGGCCTGGTAGGGCAAAGGAATGACGGATGGGCCTGAGGGTGAATGCCAAAACCATAAATCCAACCTCAGCCTGACCCCGAGTTCCAATAAAGTTTATTTACATTTTCACATTGCGTCCACCTCTAAAACGTCTATGTTTAGACATTTCAAAGCAGTAGGACACAGCCATCAATCTTGATAACAGGCTCTCACAGAGAGCAGATGAAAGAAAGACCAGTTTATCCCACTCTGACCTGTCAAACCATCCCCTTACAAACTCAACTCTTTAAGGAACATTCAAAGAATAAGTTAATAATTGTTGTATTTTTTAAGGGATTTCTATTTATACTTTCCAGTAGCCACCTTTGCACCCCACCCACTGCAGTGAGTTTGCTTTCAGGCATTTAGAGGCTTCTGAGCTTTCTCTATTATATGCCTCGCATGTTATTTCCAGACTCATCTACAAGTCTGTTTGTGTTGGTTTAAGCCTTTATTTTAAAATTAAGACTTTATTTTTAAACCCAAACCATCTTGAAGAATGACAGAATATCACTTTTCCTGCAGAGGGATATTGAGTTCATTTAAACTTTCTAATGATTTTAATTCAAAAACGAACTTGGTGTTTAATCTCATCACTCCTTTTTAGAATCATTGTTGGCAGGCTTGAAGGAAAAAAAAACAACTCAAAAGTCAAAGCAATGGAAACAACTCACAGTTTTTATGCCAAAAAAACCCACACACAAAAGAGCTCACAAGGTTTTAACTTCTTCCCTCTGTTAGCAAAAAGCCAAACAAATAACTAAAGGCAGCATCCTGCCGTTTCACTTTTCTACAGCTCCCGTGCACTGCTCTTTTTGATGTGGGTGCCTGTTGAGAAACCTTGTTTGGACAGCCATGGGGTGGAGCTGGCAGGCTTATAAGTCTGCCACAGAACATAGGCGCACACAGGGCAGCCCACAGGGGTCCTCTCATCAGCAGAGGGAGGGGATTCTACCACCTTAGCGGGTGAGAAAGGCACAGTATTATTACACCCCATCAAGGAAACTCCAGCTGACAATAAATCCCCGAGTGCTTTACAGTGCAGACAGTGAGCATGGAAGAGTGCCACTGAGTGAAAAAAGAAGAGGGAGAGGAGATGAGGGGAGGGAAGTAGGAAGGAGGACCATCCCTCAAAAGGCCATAAAGCCTTCAGGCTGTCATTCAAGGGTAGGACCATAGCTAAAGACGGGGTCTGGAGATTAATTATCAGACAAAAAAATTTGAGAGGAGTTTGCGACATTTGTTATATTCTTTCAGAGGTTGAAAGAGTCTGATTTCATAACAAGAGTAGCATTTCATGAGCTTCCTGTCACGCATTCTGCCTCGCAAACGTTAAGCCAACGTTTGCTTAATGCTTGCAACACGTGCACCAGTTTTTTTTTCAACATCGATTTCAAGCTATTACAACGGAAAACAACATGAAAAGCAGTTGGCTACAAGCAAAACCATTACTTGAAAAGTGTTCTGTCAAAAAGAAAAAATCTGCCGAGAGCTAAACGAAGAGTACACATCTTAAATAATCGCTGATTATTCTGGGCTCGTTCTGCGGCACAGACAGTGCTGTATGGCCTTGTGTGAGAAAACAGGGAACATGCCTAAGTTATTACCGCAGGAAGGCAATCTGTCAAAGCCAGGCTGTTCTGGCATAGCCAATACCACTGGTGAGATCAGAGAGTCAGATTCTGCTTGCAATTACTGCTAAAGGACCTTGGATGCAGGCAGCCTGCTATCAATTATTTCCCTGGCCCTAGACACTTGGAGCTGTCAGAGTCCTACTGTCTTCTGTTTTGTAACAGTGGGCCCTCGGAGACTCAGAGGAAGCTTAGCCTCTCTCCGTCAGCAAGAGAAGATAGTTTGTGTCATTAAGCGGTGCTATTATAGATTCACACACTCTTCAGAGTGTGTTTTTTTCTCTCTTGCTTTGGCTTTTTTTTTTTTCCTTTTTGCACTCCGCAATCTGTTATTGTACTACACCATGGCATATCTGCCTCTATACAATTCTCACTTCCCACATGATGAGTGGATTAAAACTAAAACAAGAAGGCAGACTGCGAAGAGAAGTGTTCTAGCTGACAGCTCTGACCTGTGTATTTATGGTGAAGCTCTCAGCTCTGATATTCACCCTGGGTATTTTATGTTCACTGCATACTACCCCTAAAAGGGTAAATAGATCCCAAGAGTCTAGCTGAATGTAAATTGGCACAATGACCAAACACAACAATGCACAGATTGGTATTTTTTTAGATAATTTTGCTAACTTAAATATTTATCTCTCTCATCTCCGTTTTAAATTACCTCCCAAATTAGAATCATTATATATTTAAGCAAAAGGCTGATGTCTTAAATGACATTTACATATGCTCGTTTGTGTCACTTATCCAACTGCATTTTGCTGCACATCCTTCCTTCCTTGTGGACAAAAAGACAGATGAGGATAGATTAATCATTTTTCCACAGCATGACATTACTTTGGCCCACTCAGCCCTGAGCTGTCCCCCGGGGCAAGCCCCTGGTTCATTGAGGATGGGGAATTTGGCACCAAATGACAGATTCTTTTCCAGCAGGCCCTGCCAAGTTTCAGGACCTTATCACCGAAAATTACATTCTTATGGTAAGCAAATGTGCACTAAAGCAATACCTTGGTTGCAAGTTGCGTGAATCTGTCAGTTGAAGGGAGAAGATGTCATTTGAACAGTAGGATTCACTGAGTAAAATATAGCACATTTCAGTGTGTGAGTGCACACATTTACTGCAAGATGGGAGAGCTTCAGTTCAAAGGGTAACTAAAAGGTTGTTCTCACAAAACTCCTCAAGATCAGCTTCCAAATTTAGACACCCAAATTACAATAGAAACTAATCAATCATCATCATGCATTAGTTCTTGCTACAAAAAAATAGATCCACCAAGAAGTAGTCCATGACAAAAATCATACAATTTTAAACTTTGGCAGCCATGACCAAAGTTTTAGTGTCTGGTCATTTTAGCCAGACACTAAAATGGCTATTTCTTTTCTGGTCAGCAAACACAACATACTGAACACTTACAGGTTGTGGTAAGAACAAAATTTTTCAGGACAAGCCTCTGTCTCTGTAAGAGGTTCCGACCCTTTCAACACATCATCACAACAATGCTTCTCCATGGTGTCGTTTACAAGAGAAGTAGATGTTTGCATGACCATCTGAGCAAGTTGCTAATAATTTGAAAATCTTTTGCATGTTTAAGTAAGGGTGTAGTTTTTCTTAGGTATGGTAAATGCACAGACAAATTGACAATTTTGGACGCCAGCTATTATACAACTTAAAAAGAAGATAAAGACAAAATGTGAACTCGGTAATCGGTTTATCCTTGTTCAAAAATAAAAAATAAAACCATTTTCTATAGCAACTGTTTTCTTCACAGCATTAAGATACAAGATAAAACATTTCCAATGCTGTTCTTTATTTTTTTCTTGCATAGTAGTTTCTAAAGAGGAATTGGCATTAGCAGGCCATTAACTGGTAATATCCCAAAAGTTTGACCAGTAATTTGTATGTTTACTATTAGCTTATAAAATTGACATGCATATAAAATAAATGCACGCCTAAGGTCAATTAGAAACAAAAAGTTAAGATAAGTAATCATTATGTTTTAATAAATGATATAATAACACAATGGAAATAGAAATGTGTCAAACCTGGCCTTAAATTAACTCAGATGTCCTGTTATTTTTCCCGACCCAAATTATGGAATTGTCTTGATTCACCTAAATATGGTGACTTATATGGCTCACTTCACCAGAACAAAGTCTCCAGCAACTTTAGGTATTAACACACAGCAGTTAAAAAGCTGACTCAGGTCTTCCTCTAACAAATCCAAACAAATCTTTAGTCAGTTTTATAATCCGTTTGGAATAAGTTGCCAAACCCCCCTGACAACACCAACAATTGGTGTCGACAAAACTACGAAAGGATCGTCAATCAAAAGTAAGCAGCTATTGAAATTATTCAGAGGAATTTTGATAAACAAACATGGAACAGGTGAGAGGATTCAATTTCACCTCCTTGATTGATACCAGATATTTGTTTCCATAGGGAAATTAAACTTCTTCTTAACCCCTTTCAATTTCTTTTATCTCCCCTTTCTTTGGTAGGTTTAGTCATGCACTGAGAAGGTGCTCAGAACTCTCAAAATACACTTAGAGGGATTGGAGAGGAACTCACTCTGTCAGAACCTTTTGTGAAGGGTTTACAGCTTAAACCCATTGCCCTATACACCAGTGACCTCTTTTCTCCTCTAACTCCAGAGTTTCTCCGAACATCAAACTCTGGATTATCTTTTGATTTCCTTTTAGGTGAAAAAAGTTCTTAAGTCCACAGCTGTAAAGAGTCACAGACAAAAGGAGGAGGAGGGGAGACTGTTAAGTCACCATATTTATCATGACTGGCTTACCTCTCCTGTCAGGACCTTTCTTCTTCCACATGCTAATTGGTAATATCTTTCACACTCTTTAAAACTTGCATCAACTCACATATCCTCTTCTACCCAGAAACAAACCATCTCTAAAAAAAGAAAGAAAAAGGAAACCTCTCCCTCTCCTCCCCCTGCCTAGCCCCCTTACAGTACTCTCTCCATGGCTTGAGGCTGGCCCTCTCCAGAGGGAAACAAGGTCTGTCAAATAAAGTCAAAAGCCTATTAGCATGCTAATCCACAACAAAGCTCAGGATACTGTGAGGTATATTTGTCACTCCTCCTTGGTGCAATAAGAGATATACGGTGTGTTTAAAATATGTTATCAAATTAATGGATTTGCCTTTGTGTTATGTGTATAAACTTGACATAGCAAGAAATTCCCCCAAAATGGCATACTTCTAAGAAGACCATGATTGCTGAATTAAATTAAAGATAAATTCAATTCAGTAGTAGGTAGAACAGGCCTCCAGTCAGAGCATGAGGGCCAAATAGAATAAGAAAAAACAGAATTCTTATGCAGTCTATTAAAAAGCTCAGAAAAGTTTCTATTTTGACAGCCCGGATTGAGCCAAGAAACCATGTGCCACACATTACACTACCATCACCATCAGGAACTGTTCATACAATGTAGGATTCATTCATGTAAATCATTTATGTCCAATTCTGACCCTACCGCCTGAATGTTGCAGCTAAAACTAGCTACAAGTTTTCCGTTATCAGCAACTGCTGTAGTACTGCTGTAGGCCAATGGCTTTTGCGTTAACCATGTGCATTCAGAGATGGAGTTACGCAAACCTTGACTGTAAGTAGTGGTAACATGAGCTGGTGATGCCTTTCCATCATCTAAACTTAAACTATTATATCCTTTCTCCTCTTATCTCTGATTTCAACAAGGTAGTTATCAACACAGTTGTCCTTGGCTACATAGTTTTCCTTTAAACTCCATTCTGTGTAAACCCAAGAGATGGTTGGAGATAATATTTCTATTAGATTGCTTTTGGAAAAACTCGAGCC
The DNA here is from genome assembly GCA_903067075.1 of Micropoecilia bifurca. Lineage (NCBI taxonomy): Eukaryota > Metazoa > Chordata > Actinopteri > Cyprinodontiformes > Poeciliidae > Micropoecilia > Micropoecilia bifurca. The sequence continues at coordinate 20,244 of CAEGAF010001614.1, forward strand.
GATCCAGGTGGCAGCAGCACCTATTGCCAAGAGTCTCATCTAGGCAGTAAATCAATTTTATCGATTAATCAAATTTGCTGTTTATGTAGATTAAACTTTTGGAAAATCTAGATTTTTCTTTCACCAATGCACTCCCCGGGTTTCCATAGTTCAGAGAGAGACTTCCATCTTATTGTGCAAGAATGGTTTATAGCTTGTATTTATTTGTATGTTGAATTCAGGTCAACTCCTATAAGGAATGACTGAAATAACGTAGTTTGTAATTCGTCATTTCTTTTCAATGAAAAGAAAGGGAGAAAAATGGATTATAATCGGAAGTTGGACATGGTATGAAAGAATTTGTAAATTAGTCAAGATGTTTGTATTTTTATGTTACTTTGATGTCTTGTTGTAATAATAATAATCATGATTATAAAAACAACTATAACTATTACTAGAGCCACAACCTACAGTTTTCTAAAACACTGTACAGACATGCACATAAATATATTATGTGCCTGTCATTGTTGGCATTTAATTTTAAAAAAAGAGGGCGAAAAGAGCTTCTCCAATTTCCCAGGGAGTGCCAAGCTTGGCTTGCACATTTTGAGATCAGAGAACATGGCCGCCATGTGCCTTGCCTGCTACTATCAATCAGACCCCAAATGGCTTCCCTGACACCACTAGTCCTCATTTTGCAGTGCGCCTTATGTGGCCTCCCTCTTAAAAAGAGGAGCAGAGGGAGACTGGAACGAGGAAAGAGTGTTGCACATTGGGCAGAATTACTGCCAAACGTCCAACAATCGGCTTCCAAACACATCATCTGGAGAGGTGCTGCTGTAGATGTAGTCCAGGTGTGCACTAGAACTAAGTAAGCAAGTTCTCTCGTCAGTGCTGTGCGTTTAAAATTTCTGACACACACTCACCCCATCTTACCCCACCCTCATTAATGACATCGCCTCCCTCACTTTCTCCCTCTCTTCATGCTCCTCTCCATATCTTTACCCGTCTCTCATTTCTACCCCGTCGTCTCCTCCTCCCACTCCTTCCATGTGCAGAGGCCGGAGTCAAATTTACAACAACTGTCAAAGTCAGGGATGACAGATAAATTAATCTTCTCTTCATGAGTTTACATCCCAGGCATCTGGGCTGCTGATCTGGCCCCTAACAAGCACGGGGTCTCAGTGAGCTGTCTTTTAAAGCTGATGTTTTCATGGCCAGAGATGAATTACCCTGTCACGAGAATCTATTTATACAGCAGTTAGAGGGTGGGGCTCTGGATGCAGGACAGCGTGATTTCATGGGTTAAGGTCCCCTTGAAGCATCTGTTAAATCTGGTTTTGTCAGACACATGTCAGCACCAGGTCAGTTTTTAAGAGCATTTGTTTTGTCTTTGTCTCATGCAGACTTTTAGTTTTTTTTTAAAAAAAAGTTAGATTATGAGATATCTGCTGCTTTGAAACTACCTCTGCCCTAAAGCATTCAATAGTTTTTCACATCCAAATCTAAAATAATGTTTGATGGTGTTTTCATTAGTAAAACTACAATACTGTAGCGGGCAAGTCTAGAAAACAAGAGCGAATTGAAATCTATCATCACAAGATCATGGAACAATCATCTTATTCAAACAAGCCCAGAGGTTGTAAAATCTCTAACAGGTCCCATAAGCTCTGAATGAACTCATACTGACAGACTTTTTTTCCCCCCCAATATATATTTGCAGTGTTACAGTAAAAGCAGAAAAATGTATTCCTTTTACCTAAACACTGAAAAAACATAGTTTACTTATTAGGTTTATTTTGTTTCTTTGTTTGTTGTTTTAACTTTAGATTAAAAAATGGTTATATTTTTTGCTCCAGCTGAACTGAAAATATAATTTTAATTAAAACCTGTTATTCAGGCATTTTAGGTGTAAGATGGCATTAGCAGATGTTAAACAGTTTAACATCTGGAATCAGACATGATGGTAAACCTGAGCTTAAAAGGTTTTATGAAACAAACAAAGATTAATAGCAAACGTTTGTTGATGTCGTGACAAAAGGAAAAAGGATGAAAATGCAGGGAGTATCCTGGTTCTGTCAAGATACTCCCTGCATTTTCTCAAACGAATGTGGGAAAGATAGGCACCATCATGTTTATGATTCAAAATCAAATAGACAAAAACCATCAATACAAACCCAGGTTGCTTCAAGAATCATATTTAAAGCATATATAAATAAATAAAGTTGCTGTTAACAAAATCAGCATAGCAGTTGTAGTAATTTTCATTTCACTCAGATATCTTTTATAGTGACTTTTATCAGTAGACTCAGAAAATGTTTTCAGCATTGCATTAAATCTATTCTTAGCTATATCTTTTCTTTATAAAGACACCATTTATCTTACTGAGTTTTCAGTAAGAAATAAAAGTGAAATAAATACAAAAAAAAAATCGAATAACTAAATTAGAAACATTTGCAAAACCATTTTGTTTCACGGTTATATTGACAAAAACTCCAAACATATGAAAGGATAAAAATGTGAATTGACCAGCACTTTTTTTTTGCCAATGCTATGTTTTTTTGTTTGTTTGTTTGTTTGTTTGTTTGTTTTTATTGACTGAAACCAAGATTTTTCATTGGTTCATTTACCTTGAAAACCAACTACAGTGAATGTGATCATAGTAACATTTTAAACATGGCAATTGCTCCATTACTGGTTGTTTTTGTTAATGTAATATCCCTCTAGATCAGTGGTTCTTAACCTTTTTTGAGGTACCGAACCCCTCAGTTGCATATGCGCATTCACCAAACCCCCCTACCCCCCAAAATAATTTGCCTATTCTGATTTAGTAATTTCATTATATTAGTTGTGTTACCACCCCCACGCCACTAGAGGCAGTACCAACCGCGAAAAGATGCGACTAAGGAGCAGATTTAGACTATAGAATTTGGTAAAAACTGAGCTTTGCTGAAGTAGTTAAAGACAAAAGTTCAAATCCATGTGGAGCTCCTTCAATCAGTGTGTTGATACTTCTTCAGCGGATCTCCTATTATTTCCAAGGGAGTCTCCGGACTTCTCGTCATCATCTGTACCTCGTGAATACATCCCTGCAGAAGCACTAACCTACTTACGAAAATAAATAGGAGACAGGAGACATCACCAACTGTAAACTGGTAGCCACGCTGCCTTGCTCTGGCCGAACACACAGAGAACGAAAAGAAGCATATTGTTTTTATAAGCGTGTAACCTTCCGCTTCACAAAGTAGTGCCAATAGAAATCCAATAGTGGCAAGCATCTCCTCCGCAGCACTGATTGGCTAAGCAATGTAACGTGATCCTCTGATTGGCTAAGCAATGTAACATGATCCTCTGCAGCAAGTGATGGCAAAGCGGGGCGTCATCACGACTTTACACAAGTGTGTCTTTACCTCCGTGGCAGAGGCTCCGCCGAACCCCTGAGACCGACTCACTGAACCCCTGGGGTTCGATAAACCCAGGTTAAGACCACTGCTCAAGATTCATTTGTTGCAAATAAAACATTTTAGTTTTCAGAGCAGCACCAAGGTTAGTTGCAAGGATGACAAAACAAGAACCTTTTATTAATTTCTATCAGTTATCATGCATTTAATTTACTGCAGCCAGTCACCAGTTACTGATTCGTCTTTGCGCTTCCACAGAAGGTATGAGTTAAATGAGGACAAGCTATGTAAAATTAAACATTCTGCTCCAAATATGAGAAAGAATGGAAACAAAACCCAGTGAATGATAAAAGACATTGGAGCAATATGTCAACAAATGCTAATCCCAACGTTTTATGTTCAACATTTTCCATTGGCAGACATGACTACAATGCTGTGACGTGAAAGGAGCAACAAACAGAACCTGTATCTGAAAGTGCTGATGACTTTTCTGTTCCAGTCTCTCTGCCTCGACTGCTCTCACATTCATCTTAAAATGGATTGCTCTGTCACCTGGACTAACACTTTACTGAGAGCAGCCATCAATATGTTTTGTCAAAAACTGCAAGTTGTGCCAGACTTGTCATCAATCACCATTTACATAAAACAAAGACTCTTCTTTGACTACCAGTCAGAGGCAGTAAGGCTCTGAGTTTACTTGTAAGGTCCAAAGAGATGCTGACTGCACTATAAAGGCCCACATATGTTGTCAAGCTGAAAGCAAATAAAACCGACTGAGGGAGCAATCAATCATTTAAACTTTGTGTTTTTGTTAAGATTTCAATCAGAAAGCATAAAAGACCTGAATAAGGAAACTCACATTTTAACAAGCTAAAAAGTTGGCTTTATCTGGACAACTACATACAGATGTAATATGTAAGAGTCTAACAACCAAATAGAAGGGCTCAAAAACAAAATATATCTGTACAATGGTTTGGACAGCCTGTGTCCAGATTCAGTCCGACTCTGGATCTTACCCAGGGACAGGATCTGGGTAAGTTCATAAGTCAAGAGATTTGAGCAGCATCCTGTCTTCTACCTCCACTCCCAGTAGACATAAATGGGCCAGCTTTGATATAACACACTCCCACAACTGGTTCATCCATTCAACACGTCTGACACTCAGAGGAAAGGAAGATTTCATATCATTTATTTAACGGAGGAAATATGGTAATCATCCTTGTAACTGCTCCCACTTCGAACCATATTTCCCAGATAAATACGGTAAACAGGCCAAAAAAATCCTCACATAATCTGTTTAGCAGATGCGCCTTATTATTTTGGAAATAATGTAATGCATGAACACTTACAACTGATTCACAAGAAACTAACAAGATTTTTCTTTTCGGTTTACCTAAGATTTAACAAAGGTGTGCACATGTATGCCCTGTGAATGTGCATGGATACATATGCACAAGCACATATAAAAGATTCAATTTGGAAACCATCATTGGAGCGCAGAGGAGAACTGGAAAGTCATATTGCTATAATGCTCAGATTATCAATCATTCTGACATTTTATTGGCTTTATCACTGTACATACCATTAAAACGATGTCTGGCCCAGATTGTCAGGGGGCAAACATTAAACAGGGCCAGGATTAAAATGCAGATCCTAAACACCTTTCCATCTGCTGCTGAAATTGCACAGGACTCAAACTGACTTTGGATGTGCTGTCAGAAGAGACATCGGATCAACACCGAGCTGGGGTGACAAATAGATAGATAGTGTCAGACTGAGGAAATGCAGAGACTTCCCTCCATTTATTACACGCTGTAGCTGGTTAATGCATTAAAAGAGTGATAACAAATAAGGAGAAGGAACATCTATTAATCTCTCCTCAGACTCTTAATCAGACATTCTTGGCAAGCTTCTTTACAATAAGATAGCATGCACCCAACCTACAGCCGATAGCACAACACATTAACTCCAGCAAAACTCCTATTTAAAGTAATTTTGGTGGCTCTGAATCGGCAAGGAAAGAAAATATATGCATTTTAAAAATGCTGCAATTTGCTAATGGACATTTAAATGCTAGGACAGCTGACAAAGAAACCTAAATGCAGAAAAAAAATGTTTTGTCTCTAATAACCTTTAATCATATTCATGCTAAACAAATGAGCATCATGTTAAAAGGAATAATGAATTCTTCAAAAAACCTCGTTTCACTTTCATCTACATTGTGATTTGTGTTAGCCAGTGATCAGAGAAGTCATCTTTGAATTACCATAATTTCAAGTTGTGGGCATCGTTCACAGAAAACAGGAAAACATAATGACTGATGACTTTAGATAAACAACTTTAAGCAAAGGGGAAGGCTGAATTGGAGTAGTAATACAGACAAAAAAACAGCATTATTATAGTATTAGAGTTGCGATAATTATCACAAAAAGGTTTTCAATTCGAATGTAGTAAAAAACTAATGCAAGTTATTTTTGAAAAACTGACTAATTTATTCAGTATTGTTTAACATTATTGAAGAAAAATACTACCATCTTGAATAACAATATACTGGTATACAAAATGCTAATATGTTTTAGTATGAGCACCAAATAATGCCCATCAAGTTTACACAAATGGTTCCAATCTCCACTTTATCCATCTTGTAAAAATGCTTTAAAATGGGGGACCCACATACTGCATCTAATGTCTGTCTTAAGATGAAGAGCAAGGCTGGACTTTACAACTTAGAATGTAATTGTTCTCATGTTGCAAAAATATAGATTTCAATCTTGTCTTAAACTCACACTCTATAGACTCAATTTATGATTTGGATTCGAGGTCTGAAACTTGTCTCAAACAATTTTCATCTCATACTTTCACGAATTAGAAGTATAGATCAGACAGGGATGCACATAGACTTCTGTTTAGGCAGCTGTTTGAACTATGAATGGTGGTGGTTGTAGCATCTACATACTGATGTTAGACATCACTCTGTTAAAGGACTCAGTCATTTCAGAACAAAATGTACTTAGCCTCAACATCCTTGTATCTTGCCGTTAAGCTATTGCTATTACAGACATTTCCTGCTCTTCGAAGTAAAAGCCCTTTGTACTTTAAGCAATCAAGAATTTCACAGGGTACCATTCACTCACAATGTCATGCTATTCTATTTATTTTGTCACAACAACCTACTTTGAAGCAATTTTTGTTGAAACTTGAGAAAAAAAATTTTATATTTAGACCATTGTTTTCTAAGAAATCTTACAAATCTTCTCATTACAATTATACAGCCTCAAAATTCTAGGTGAAATGCTACAAAGTAAAGGAGGGGACAATTCAAGTACAACTAATCTGCTAACCACATCAGTAGAGAGAGACACAAATACCTATTCAATATAAAATTACCTTTAATTTGTTCCTCAAACTACATTGTCAAGTGCTGAAGCATTTCTGCTTTCTTTGATCAGTAATGAATATTTGTTTTTCCAAGAGAGGTAAATCGATTTTTTTCCCACAATGATTCAAAACAAAAATCAGCTTTCATATACTATGTTAACTGCTTCAAGATAGATAAATATTTTAAATGTTTTATGTATTAAATTAGCTTACAGTGAATTGGTTGAATTAACAATGTGCAGCAGTGCAGGTGAATAGCCAGACAAACATTGTCTGGCTATTCACCAGACATTAATGTTACTGTTAATTTCAATCAGAAACTCGAGGATTAACTTGGACAAACCCTTCAACACCTCAGGCTGGACTAGGACTTGGGGAACATCTATCATTTTGATAATGATTCAATCTTGTTTGCTGTGTATGTATTATAAAACTGTAGAAAAGTTGTTGCTGTCATGGGAGCTTCTTGTACATGTATTTATTAAACAGCATGGAGTAGCAGCAGTCAGAGAGCATCTGTAGTGTGAAATATTTCCCTCAAAACATTGCAAAACATCTGTCATGTTATTTATTTATAAAGAACAAGGTCTGCATAACACAAAATTCACCAGTTTGTTTGTATAACTTTGTTACTTTTGAATATGGCATCACAAGGGTTTTCCACACATCATTATATCTAGTAGATCAAAGCAGAACTGATAAACAGGAATCATGATAAATGAAGAAAACTTCATTGTGCAGATAAAGGGCTAATGGTCAAAGCCACAGGTCTCATGACATGGCAAAATATTTTTTAGGAAAGTTATTTCTGCACCATGGTGAGCTACACTTTCGAGAGCCTTTGACATTTTGTAGTTGAGCGTACTATGTATATTTCTTACACTTTCAACCTGTTAGATGAAAAAGGGCTGTGGGTGGTAGCAAGTTTGATGTGGTAGATGAGCACCTAGCACAATTTTTTTTTGCCAGCAGGCACCCATTGCAGACCTGTGACTGTGGCGCAGATAGTGGCTATGATGCTGAACGTCCTTGCAACTGCCTGCTTGGAGCAGCATGTTATGTCAGCTCAGTGTTGCATACAATGTGAAGCCGTTGACATCTTCTTCAGTTTATTGATGCTTAGCAAACAGGTACTTGGTGTTCCTTAAAACCAACAACTGATGAAGAGGGTGAGTCAGAATATCAGTATTGTTGAGTTGTGTTTAAAAATTATGATTCACAAATTATGTGAATTATCTCGGTTTCCACAAGAAAATGAGAATTATTCACGTTTACATATGTGTTATCTAAATTTTAATACAGTACTATAACTTTTGTTCTCAACATTGAGCACTGTTACTGTGCTATTGTTTTATTTTCAGATATTTTACTGCTTGAAACTGTAATTTTAACTGTATAAAAATTACACCGTCAATGTCATTTTTGGCACCTGTTCATCTGTGTAAGCATTTCAACTGGGAAGAAAAAATGTGAAAAAATAAGTGACATGTAAAATTATTATAAAACTACACCTATGACTAAATTAATATCAAAATATTTAATTAAATACTGAATCAAAATCTAATAAGTGTGACCCAAAGAATCAAAACTGAATTGAATGGTGAGGATTTTTTTAACAATACCTATCTCTGAATTTAAGTAATTCAAATTGTGAGCAAGAAAAAGAAACAACAAAGCAGCTTTTTAGCTTTGTACTGCAAGGACCTAAAATGTGGATGCTAACTTCAGCATCATTACCATGTAATGCTTAGCCAATGACTTGTCAGTCTTACAATATGTTTGTCACAAAAACTAACGGAGGCTTCTTCAACCAGTTAGATGAGAAGTTATTAACTGGCCCTGTAAACAACTTTCCAAAATAATTTTTTCCCCAACTACATATATTTCACTCAACTTTAAAACCCAGCCCCATGAAAGACATAGTTTACCAGACATCACATGTTGATGGCAACTTGATAGCACATTGCAAAACAAACAAGAATTACTCAGCCATTTCAATGTCGCCAGATCTTATTTCTCTGGCAATCACTGAGTATAATTGGGTGAAAACCTTAAAGGTATTCAGTCATGTTAACCTCCCAAGCTGACTGTCTTAGCATAAATGAAAATTAAGATCTTTGTGAACTCTACAGGCAAACAGAAAAGTGTTCTTGCACAGGTATTCGAAGCCTATAACAAAAAGCTGAGGACAGCAAGGTTCATCCCATTAATATCCCAGCAGAAGAAATGAATACATTGACTGAGCTCGACATTTTTTGTCTTCCTATAAAGAGAAACATGGAGGAGCTTGGAATGAAGCTCCACACATTATGAAAGCCATTATCTTCAGCTGCCAGTCTCGATGACAGAGGGAGAAAGCTGGTAAGCCTAAGCTAATAGGCAGAATGAGAGGTGCAAAAAAGTAGGGGACTGGGTCAGATCATCTCTCACTCCCTATCCTCCAATTACTGACAGACAGTTGAGAATATGAAATGAGACCAAGGATTGAGAAATATTCATATCTTTTCTGAATGGTATTAAACTCTGACAGGGCGAAAGAAAATGAATGGTGGTTTCAATTTCTGCCATGTATCAAATCTGACAAGATATTAAACTGATCTCAAATCACAGACTGTCCGTATCATTGCAAAGACAAAATAGGATGTTCTCATTTTGGGCCATAAGATAAGATTTATTGCTAAAAAGACACAAATTGACATTCTCAAAATGACTACTCCAATCCCTCCCTTTCATCAAATTATGAAGCAAGCTGTGGAACTTGATGTTTACAGAGACTCAACTGGCAGTTCTCAGCCATCACAGCAGAAAAATAGCGAGCATGACATAGTTCAGACTATTTCACGACAAACAAAATCCCATAAAAATCAAAAAATGCAAGAGAATCATCCAAAAAACAAATTGATATTCAATGTTTACTTACGTTAAAGTGCTGGAAGGTCATTTTAACATAAACAAAGTGTGTTATAACATGGAGTACTTTAAGTACAATATATATATTTTAATAAATATTAATACAACTTTCATCATTAGTATAACTTTCTCCTCTCCCTGCCAGATTGTTGTAAATAAGAATTTGTTCTTTACTTAAAAAATATATATTTTTTAAAAATCATTATGATAAATGCATGCAACACAAATTTGTGGCAGGAGCATTTTTTCCACATGTCCATCAATTTGTCCAACTTCAACTAAAATAATTCAGGAGAGAAAAAAAAAACACGCAAATACACACTTGCACCCCTTGAGAAATACAAGCCCTTTTTTATCGCTTCCGGATACTCTTTTCAATTCTGGCCACCTCGAGCATCCAACACTGGCTCGACCACTTCAAAAAACACATCTCATAAAAAAATCAGGAGGCCTGTCTGACATGTGTCCCCGTGCCCTGATGGCATGCCTACACCAAAGAACAGCATTGATTTTCTGTAACGTGGGGTCGGATTAGCCCTCTACAGGGATTAGCTGCCTGTGCAAGGCCTCAGGGTTCACTATAAAACTAATAATTAATTTAAACAGCCGGGCCTGTAGAAGGATACACTCACTACATGCTCCCAGCGTGAGAAGGTGAGTTTGAATGACAAACTGTCTTGGATTCAGAGTGGAAAGACGCTATAGGTCTCCTATACTTCTAACTTGATTCTGGCAAATACCCTCCATGTAAATAAATATTGTATAAAAATATTTTTATGTCTTTGCTAAAAAAAAAACATTTGGTGATACTTGAAGGTAGTCCTAAAGCATGTAAACTTAATATTCTAGGTAGCCTCTACGGTACAGTTTGAAAATGGCTCTAGGTTGATGCAACTGATAAAACAACATATTATTTAAATCACTGATTTATAGATATAATCACAGTGTTCCCCAAGGCTACATTTTAGGTTGCATTCCTAATCTCTACAGGGATTGGTGAGCTCATCTGGAATAATGATTTAATTTTCCACTGTTATGCAGATACGATATATAGGTTGATATTGATATGTCCTAATAATCAAGGACTGCAAATTCTTTTCATATGTATTTTATTTAACACATTGATAGCAGAACATTTCCACTTTAAACAGTTGCAGCTCTGATAGTTTCCTTAGTTGCCACACCCATCTATGTTTGTCTGATTCACTGATTGACTAATTTGTCCTTTCTAATACTGTTCAACATGATGAATGTTCAATACAGAATAAATGCTTTTGAATAGACTTGAGATATATTTAAATCTCAACTGCTCAATCTGAATTACATTGTATAAATGTCAACAGTCAAAACTCAGCAATTCATCTAAAAGGTTGTCTGTATTCACACAGTTTATTTTGGGTCAACATTTGCAACAACTGTGAACAAAGTGAGTGCACAGGCTCAAATTTGATCAAGTTTTACCTCTCATAAATGTAGTGACAGGTAACCCAGTGTACTTTGTGCACAAAATCTCAAATGTCACTTTGATGGCAGCAGCTGTCATGCAAATAGATTTTTAAAAAAATCAGTCAGTCAGTTAATCACATCTTCTCCAAGCAAGCTTTTACTATCAGTTTCGGAGCCTTATGATGAAACACTGCTGTGTGAAAATGTGCTTTTGTAAAGAAAATTGTACCCAGATTTTGTGTTACATATTAATTACAGACTGACATGGGCACCTTTCATTTTCTAAGCACTGCAGTCTTAGTTCATCCTACAGCATGCTGTTGCCAGCAGTCACAGCAGTACCAAGCTGTATGGTTGTAACTTGAAGAAATATTCAACTGCAGAAACCACCATTCAACCAAAGGAGTTCAGCACTGATTAACAGTTCACCAGCAGAGGAGAGGCTGGCTAATTAGCCAGATAACATTAGCATTCTGTGTATTCCATGAGTAGCAGAACAGCAAGAAGTGCGAATAATCTTGATGCCTTTTACCACTCTATTTTAAAATTAAAAGAATTTTAAAAAGTCATAGGAACAGTATTTCCCTTGTAAAATACTCAATTTTGTTATAGCAGTAGCAACAGTGTAATGATTGCTGTTATTTTATAATAACTTTGATCATCTTGCTTTTTTTTTAGAGATGTGGTGATCAGGTTTGTTCCTGCCGATATCGATACTGATCACCCAGGAGGGCCGATCACCGATACAGATCCCGATCACATAATAATTATTTTTTTAATCATAAGCACTACTGTTACATTATGTGGAAAAAGGAACCATGAATTCACCTTAATTTAGATAAAAGCTTTTAAATAGCTTTTTCCAAGGAAAAAAAAAACAAAAAGCAAAACAGGCAGTGTGCAATTTGTACTGCTATCAATAATATTATCTTTAACAGACTGAAAACATATGAAGGCTCTGAAGTGGCTAAATAATGCAAAAAGTCAAAAATAAAACCTCTCAACATTGCCAAAAGATTCAAGTATAAAACTTAACATTCAAAGGCAAATACAGGTTCCACTACAATAAACAATCCTGAGTTACTGAATGAAAACTTCCTGATAACGTGGCAGTTAGCTGATTACTGATTGGCTGTTTCTGACTGAGTGGAGTAATTATGCAAAACAGGGAGGAGGCAAAGGAGATTGATTATTTTTCAGAGATTATTTGTCTCGTGTTAGGACAGCAAAAGTTTTAATAAGTATATAAAATGTATTTTTAAGTATGCTGCAGCTTTAAGTAGAGCTTCGGTGTGAGAGTCACTACCAGGTGGAGCAGAAGCGGCGCTCCGTCTGTGAAATATTATTAGCTGTAGCGCGTAGCAGCGGTTCAACAGCAAGAGCAGAACCAGCGTCTTATATCACAGCTCGAAGACTTAATTTTAGGCTGCACAGGCAGGCTGAGAAATGAGATGCAGGTGATTGGTTTGTGTGATCGGCAACAAGAGACCGTGATCGGCGACCACCGTTCATACACTTTTTCACGGAAATTGGCCAATTATGATCGGTGGCCGATCAATCAGCACACCTCTACTTTTTTCCCTATTTTTTTGAGGATAAATGCAGTATCCCATGCTAATTTATTTCCAACCAATCAAACCATACAAAAGTAGTGAACTAGTAGCTGTTATATTAACTTATGTATCGGATTTGATAAATATGGCTGTTAAACACAGTGGAGTGCTCCGTGCATATTGTTGGGTATTGTCCAAAACAAAGAGCCAAAAGATGTGTAAATAACAGTCTCTTTGGGAGAATTTCTGTTCAGCTTGAAGTGAAATAAAAACAATAAAAACCAACACAAGCCAAACCTCTTCATGGCAGCTCTCAGTTATTACCCCCTCCTTTTACCTAGCGACCAATAAGGGTTTCCATACTCAGAGACGGTAAAGGGATTTCTCCTGCTCATCTGCAGACTTTGATCTGACTGACACAGAAACGACCTTCAGATCACAAGTCTGCAGACCCTGTTGGGTCTCTCTGGCTGGTCTGCTTGTACATGTACTCTTCATCCCTGTGAGGATTCCTTACCCTCCTCCCATTTCCTTTTGTCTCTCCTTTATCCCTTCTTCTTCCTCCTCTTCATCTGCCTCCTCCTTCTGCTCTCGCTCTGCTGTTTGGTGCTTTTGAAGCATCTGAGTACAGACATGTTCTGAGCTTTGGAAGACCCAGGGGCCCATAAACCAGACAGAGGAAAGAAAATAAAGAAACTCTACAGTGCCCCCAATACAAAAAGCTATCTTGCCATTACTACTGGGGATAAACTCTTAAACATCACCAAATGCCTGGGCAGACATGGAAGATCAGAGGGGTATTTGGTGTGCTGCTCTCATAATCACACTGTTAGCTAATAGGGCAGTTAGTAGGAGAGCAAGTATGATGGGAGATGATGTATTTATCCTGATGAATAAACACTGCTTTAAAAGGGTTCAAAAAAAGAGCCTGTTGGGCCTATAAATGGGAAGAGTTGCTCCTTGTAGTTTTTTCCAGCACAGACATGTCAGCAGAATAGACATGAAACATGCCATCACTGGTTCTTATCTCAATATGTCCCTGGGTGGAAAAGTGAGGCAACAGTTTACTGATGTCTTGCAGCCTGCCTGACCATTAAAACATATTTCCATGCTGATGGATGTCAGATGTAGCTGCAAAAGAACTGTAACTTGCCCTTGATTTCTGAGCTCATTCTTTTACTCTCGTTTTATAAACTTGCTCTTCATGGTTCGCAAATGGAGTTGGCGAGTGCAGACAGTAAACAAGAAGATGAGAGCGAGTGAGAGCAGAGAGACCGTTATCTCGGGCAAATCTTCTTGTCTGACCAACATCAACCTCTACGGATAGCGGCTTGGATGGACAGTCGGAGGTTTTTATAAGCGAAAGCTGTGAAAGATGTGAGTAAGCTTATCTAAAATGGAAACAGGAAATGAGTTACAGCTGTGCTGAGAATGTGGCGCAGCTGTCCAGGGCTTGACAGTTGGAGGATTTTACAAGAGTATAGGGAAACAAAAAGAGGAATCGCACAATCGAGTGGTTATGTGCAAAAACAATGCCACTCAAGCTACTGTCAAATAATGATTAAACCTTGTTAGAATCTTTATAAAATGTATTATGCCCTCACCTTCACAACTCCATAAAAGGAAAGACATTAGGAAATAGTGAGGCCCTTTTCTCCAGCACAAGCTTCCAACTCCACTTTATTGCGTAGGATTTATTTGTCCTCTGACAGAATTTATCATGCGGCCCCTCTTAAAACACAGCAAAATTTGCAATCATCCTCTAAAACTTTGGCATGAAAGAATTCATGTATCTGTCTTCACTTTTCACCCCCGGGTGCACAAGGAGAGACTATGGGAGATTGGAAACCATGAAGCGACCAAAACTGCTGAGACCATACCAAAAGGAAGTTCCTTTGTTCATCGTCCAAAACGGGCTCCAAACCTTTTTTCCTCCCCGTCTTTATGCCACCTGGGATTCAGCCAGGGAAGTAGAAGTACGGCTGCCCCTCTCCATACTTTGTTCTAATATGTTCCATGCTTTCCAGTTGCTTATATCATCAATCTAGGAGATGGCTAAATGTGATGGGATGAACATAAACAGCGCCTGAGTTATGGGCTGAAAGACACACATATTTAGTCTCAAGTGAAAGCCTGGTATCCTTTTTTTTCATGCAAAAGAAAAATGTACATATGGAGAGGTCCTGACTATCCTAAATGACTTGAGCATGTGGTGTACACATTAAAATCTTTGCCACCGTGGAAAAGAGCCAAAGAGAAAGAATCTGCTTAATGATATCAAAATTCCCCTATAATATCAGGTTCAAGTAGCAAATCTGTAATTGACAGCTGAGTGTCAGTACTAATCATCCGTCCTTTAATGTTCGCTTAAAAATGCACACCCTCATGTCAAAACCTGAGTTCATATTAACTCTCCCCAAATGGTCTACTTAGTATACATGTCACTAATGAATTATACATCTGACTTTATTCCCCCCCTCTCTCATATTTACATGGTGTTTCGGCAGAATTTGTGTAGCGCTTGTAAAGTATTTAATAAATGTTTAAAAATGTACGAGACCAGAGATCTTAGCCAGAGCATGGAACACGCAGTGGATGTTTACACAAAATCAAAAGAATCTGGTACGCCTATCAAAATGACTAAATCACATGAATAGTTTGTTTTTCACATGCCAAAACAGGAGAAAAAAAAGATAGAGTCCACTTGGACCCTGTCAGCTCAAATCATAAAGATCTATCACTGGCTTTGCACTCTGCTAAAACACCAAGGAAACATATTGCAGATTTTAAGACCCATTTTACTCAGCCAGACTGTGTACTAAAACTAATTGGATTTCTGTCAATGAAGGAAAAATATAACCCTGGGACAGCTTTGAGCTCAATAGCTCTGACTGTCCAACTGTGCATGAGGGAGTGGGACCTTACCACATGCCAAGCACCAGAGAGCAAAATTAAATCAGTGGTCAACATAAAATATTAAAATAGCATGGTATCGAATTTTTGAGGAATGATGTCAGGGTGGCTCATTATGGCCAGCAAGGCAGTGAATTGAGCTATATTTAGTGGGTGATAATTGAAATCATGGCTGTAGTCATTACCACTGACAAGTTTCTAAATAATACCCAATAAATTCTGCCTTTTTAGCAGGGTTCCCGTGACAGCTGGCTACACGGAAAAATAAAGTACAGAAACAGAATAGCTTTTCCTTTCTGAGTTTCCTCCTTTCTTCCCCCCTTCCCCAAACCCAACTCTCCTCTCTCCCTTTCTTTCTCTCTTTTGGAGCCAATAAAATGTCAGCTTTTATTCTCCTCCTCCAAAGTGTTGGCGAGATGTCAGCAGGCCCTTCTAATGTTCAACCACTGTGAGCTGAAGGCCTCTAAATCTTGGGAGTCTATGGCACGCAATCCATCTTGGGATATACAATAAAAAATGTGACGTGGTCATAAAAGGAACAGCATCACTCACTGGTGTATATAATGTGAACAAAAAGAACGTAAAGATGTTCTTTTCCATTCAGGAAGCTAAGCCACAAGATGGTCTTTGATTGAACAGAAAAGCAGGTTTGGGAAGGCTATGGGAAGCCAACGGCAGCTTTTGACAGTGATGGGTCTAGAGCATTTGTTGTGTTTTAACAACCAGTTAAAGATTTATACCATATACACTGTATTCACGGTAAAATGCATCGTGTAGATGAAGCTCGACATGAACAGCTACTCGACTGTGTTAAACCACAGAATGCATGGTGTTAGCAAAGCAGCTACAGTTGTTCATCTATGACAATTTGTGCAGTACACATCAGAGGTTTGGGTACCAGGGGCCATCCTTCAGTAACCCTCATGGAGGATGCAGTGCAGGACTTTTTATGTGTACTATAATTTCTCTAATTTTTAGCACTTTAATAGAACTTCAGGTAAGGCAGGAACTAACAACTGCTTAATAGAATCCCATTTAAAAAAAAATCTAAGCTATCCCATCTACTAAATAAACTTCTTATTTTTAAACGAATAAAGGAGTAAGCCAATAATGATTCATCTAACTGAAAAAGAATGGTACTGATGTCTTTTGGTTTCACACCTTGCATATTTTTCTGTGATTTGAGTAATACTGAGAATATTTGCAGCTTAACTGAGTAGATTGTTGCAATGACCAAACTTAAATTGATCACACCACAACTAACCTCAAGAAGCTTGAAAAACAATGAGACTTTAACTTTGCGATTACACAAGCCTTTGTAGAAAGATGAGAACTGAGGATGCAAGGCAAAAAAAAAAAAGAGAACAATATAAGTCAAAGATCAGTGGTACCAAATTTATTGTTAATGCAATCAGTGTGTTTATGCCTTGAGACAGTGTCTCACCAACATTTTCAGAAATAACACTCCTAGGGAGTCAGTCTTTGTGACTTGCTCCCTAAGACAGCAAGTAGAACTTGAAATCAGGAACTAAATATACATAGCAGGAGGTGTTTGTCAATGTGCTGAAGCAATAGTCAAGAGTGAATATATTTAGTAAGCTGAGCAATGGAGGGAGAAGAGGGGCAAAATTAATTCATGCATTTATAGATCTCAATATCAGGCTTGTTTGTTTATCAAACAACTGTATTCAAACGTTTTTAGTGAGAAAACCAAAAATATGTGGAGAAATGTATAAAACTATACTTGAATAACAATGGTACAGATTCCAAAATCATTTTCATGAAAGAATTAAGAGGGCAACTCATGCCTTTAGAAAAAAAAAACTAAGTTCAGATGACCATTTTTCTACATTTCATAATCGGCATCCTAATTTGCAAATTACGTCACAATAAATATATTATTTAAGATTGTTTTATTACAAATGCTAAATTAATGTAAATTATTTAATGCTCTTTGGGTTGATTTTTTTCCCCAAAATATCTTGGTATTAAACTGTGAACATGTATTCATTTGAATTTGTACAGGAATTTCAGCAGTATAAATACTTTTCCAAGATGTTGTAATTTGTTCCATTTAAATAAAATTTAGATTAGCAAAATAATGCTATTCAGAATAAGATATTTTAAATGTTTAAAAATATTTTATCTGGTTTAAGTCTTTTCTTTTTACTTCCCCACATCTCTGGGGACTCTTGTGTCTACACTGTTTTCAACTACCTTTAATAAATGGGAAAAAGGTTGCAGCAGTCCTGCAAATGCACACACACCCACACACACACACACACACACACACACACACACACACACACACACACACACACACACACACACACACACACACACACAATATAATCTCAAATTGGACAAATATAAGAACAAGACAAGTTATTCATTAAGAATCCACAACCTCTGTTCTACATCATCCCAATGTGTTCCCAGGAGTAGTACGTCATTTAAAGAACATCCCAGAGAAAATTAAAAAGGTAGATTTTTTTTCCCCAGTTCCACTGAATGATACAAAAATATCACTGTTCTTCATATGAATAAGTTATTTCCTGCCAGACCATGTCCCTTTCATCTATCTGGTTTAAATCTCTTAGGGTTGGGAGAGCTCTGCATACTCCTTAATTGATGAGACACAGATCAGGTTATCCTGGAATATGTGCCTAAACAGGCCTGATAGATGGGATATGGAATACATTTTCTCAGCAGAACAGCGGACGCCACTACTATTACCAGAAATACCCACACTACGCTCCCAGTTAAGTGATTTGAGGACTTCATACTGCCAACGTTTCATATCCGCTCTTGCTAACTGACACTTTATCTGCATACCGGCATCTCTGCAGATTGAACACTTAGGCAAGACAATGACAGGCTCTCTTCCTGTTGTCACTTCTCATATAGGGCCAAGTCTAATGCTGCTTACTGGGCTTCTGCCAATAGAAGACCCCCCACCCCTTCGTTCTCCTCCTCCCATCACCATCAAACAACCAAACTCTACCTAGCCTGGTTAGAAAAGGAGCACTTGATGTCTGTGACACTCATTTGTCAATTAGCAGGCCCCTTCCAGTGTTGACATACAGCAACTTGAAAGACAGAGTGCCGTCTGTGACGAATTAAAGGAGACAGATGAGTGAGGCTTGAGCGGTGGAGTAATACTATAATGTTCCTCAGATATGAATATAAAACGACACAGTTGACAGGCCATACAAGGTTTTATTTCATTTCTCAGTGTTCCAGGCCTCCCTACTTTGTCTTCTTTGTTCTCTTTTCATCAGACTACTTACATCTCATTTTGACAGCCGGGCGACATTTAGAGCACTTTCGTTTTAAAATGCGAGTTAGCATACTTGATTTGTCATTAAAATGCAAAACGCCTGCCATCACCAACATGGCCTGGGTGAACACAAACCCAGTTAGACACACACCAAGACAGACATAGACATACACATAGTCAAACGTTTTGCGCGTTTATATCTATTGTATGTCTTTAAAATGTTAAAATGGGAAATGTCATTGTTTCAAATCATATAGTGAGTTGTGCTGCATACAAACCACCTAGGTTAATGGCTATATTCAAGATCAATGGGATTAGCAATTAAAAGGTTTTGGATGGATTCCATTGGGTCTTAATGTCCACAATTGATACATACTGATATAGGTGGGCAAGACAGTGAAGCTCACATAAAATGGCAAAGACAACATGATCATTGAAGACACAATGAGTAAAGAGCATATGGGTTTATCACACACTGCTATGATTGCACAAATCAAAAATACCGTAAGTGAATATTTTTCTAACAACTGTGTCAAGGTGATGGCTTTCAAAGCAAAAGAAATTTAGGAGGTTAAAACTTCTTATCTCTATTTAGTATTTACACAAATAAGCAAAAGTCAGATCTGTATCTGCTGTTGTCTAGATGTAAAGCAAATCACCTTGAAAACTGTGTTTTCTGATGTATTTTCAGACTGAAAAACTAATGAATCTGAGGAAGATAAAGCAGAAATGTTCAGTATTTGATCTACTAAAAACAGGACAGAAACTATTGGTGTAATTAATAACAAAACTGATCCTCCTCTTGTACTTCCATGTAGATGGAGCTTAAGCAAACTATATACTATACTCAGGCAGATTCCTAAATAGACTTTTAGAGACACTACTTTTCTTGCAGTCTGAAGATTTTTATCCCAACAATGGATTAAGTAAATAATTAGCAAATTGATAAGTTAGCAAAACAGCATCTTAAAATTTGCATTTACCTTGCAGAACACACTCATTTCACTGTTTTGTTAACTTAGATAAATAGAGCCTTCGAGTGATTGTCTTCAAGAGAGAGTCCAATGTAAATAAAACTAAAAAAAATACATACAAAAAAATGAAGTATTAATTTCCGAAGCAACTTTGCATTTAACAGAATACTTTATTATTCTGCAATTTAGGCCTGGAATACCTCAGCATGAATAAACAACAGTCTGTGCATCGTGTCGATCATACAGATAAACATAATAAATTGAGAATGTTTTTAAGAATTTACCAAGGCGATTTGTTTGTAAAGAGACATTGTATATATACAAGCATCACTGTTGGTATCATGTGTGATAGACACAGACATGTGTCTTCCTCAATCCGAATGTGTCCAGGGTGATAACACTGAATGTAACAGATGCAGGAACCGAAAGTGCACTCCAGTCACAGGGAGAACTCATGTCAATGCAGCACATGCCACCTCGCTGCAATGTGTACACACCTGACCTGGAACAAAGTGGACAACACAACCCTAACCAAGCCCGTCCCGAAACAGAAATCTCACCGTGAGCCACACTTCTCAACACATTGATGAGACAGGCTGACACCACAGCACACCGAGGCAGAGGTGTGGGTGTGACAGCCCACTGCCATAATTTCATCCTGCCATTACCTACCCAGCCACTCACAATTGCACTCCCAGAGACAGATCCACACGAGCACAAGTGCACAAGCCTACACAGGAACCAAGCATATGTACAGCACACCAAAACACACAGGACTCCGTTAAAGATGGAGACAGCTCCTTGCTTCTCATTGCGACTCATTGTCAGCTTGCCGGATGATTGTTGTCAATTGAACTGACAGAAATAAGCGTATTAGCTACAACAAGCTCTGGCAATGTCTCCCTCTCGATTTGACTTGAGCAGCAAGAAGAAGTGCATAATGCTGAAGGCAGTCCACTGAGTTTGCCTAAGATGTGCATCTATTTACACCTGGTGTACTAGAGCTGACAGTGGTATGAAGTCATGGTGTCAATATGAGAACGTCTCCACTGTCTGACAAGAGTTGTCAGTTCAATTTGAAATGATGCTTAAATAAAGAATTTGATACACTTATTTGATGTGTCAATGTTCACTCACTCTCCTAGATCAAATGTGAACAGAAGAACTTTATATGCTTGATGAAATTAAAAATGATAAATGTAATACAAGCAATTGTTCAGTCAGTAAAAAGCATGCATTTGTGTAAGTATATAAATATAACCTGGATACATGATATTCTTTCCCAAGCTAAACAATTAAAACTCCACAATATATAATATCCATCTTACAAATAGGCTTAAAACAGATACAAAATATTCTTAATTCTAAAAACAAAAAACTATTTTCTGTTCAATTCCTCAAACAACAATGTGAATAAATAAACATATAAATAAATAAATGGATGGGTAAATGGATTTAAAGGACGAGTGATAAATCGTCACTCGTCCTTGTGTTATTGTATTGTTTCTTCGCTGTTAAAAACAGTCCACAAACTATCGCCATTGCTTCTTCGTCGGCCATATTTATTTACCCTAAACTCACGTTTGATCTCGAGAAGTTTTATGAGATTCCCCATCCAACACTTGAAGGTTTATGAGGAAAATCTGTTTGTGTGTTGCATTTGCCATGTGGTTTTACACCACACACTGTAGGCCCAGACATGTTCTATTTATTACATTTTATTATGTAAGAGGTTTTGAAAATCAACTGATATTTAAAATGTTGCTGTGTGAACCAGACGTCAGGAATCAAACATTTATTTTATAGCTACTTTTAACAATGTGTGAGTGAGATATATTATAATGAAACCCGGCTTATTAAATCTGCTTCACAGACAACTTGCAAAAAATAAATAAAAAATAGAAAATAAATAAATAAATAAATACAAAGCTGTGTCCTCCGGTGTACTTTACAG
Organism: Micropoecilia bifurca; assembly: GCA_903067075.1. Lineage (NCBI taxonomy): Eukaryota > Metazoa > Chordata > Actinopteri > Cyprinodontiformes > Poeciliidae > Micropoecilia > Micropoecilia bifurca. Next base: position 42,032 of record CAEGAF010001614.1, read on the forward strand.
CCTGCCAGGCCTGACAAAAGTTGAACAACATCACCTACTTTTTTTTCATTTCATTTCAGAGTTAAGCTATGCAAGTCCTGCTGTTGAAATGGAAGCCACCTCTGGAGCAGCTCCGATAAGATGCTGCCCTACATCTCGATGGAGGAATCATACCGTTTGCCCCTTTATTTAACATAGTGATTATTTATTGTACTTATAATTTATTTCTACCCCTCATCCATGCCGTTTGTCCTCATCATACTCTGGCCACCTCCGGACTAGGTCCAAAACTTACAACTTCAACTGATGGTGCATTTCTGCCACTAAGATCAACAAAGCAGGTGCATAAGGTGGATGTGCATGATTTATTCACTCAAACTTTCTTACCCGAGTAGATTGAAGCTCAGATCCAGTCGTCTTGCAAACTTGCCATACGTCTCTCCAAGAAAGTGAGGGATGTCCTTAGAGTCTTGTCCAATGTATGATATCTTCAAGAGTAACGAAGGATAAAAACAGTAGTGAGAAAGAGCTTTCTTTATATTAGTAACATTTCAAAAACTATAGGCTATATTTCATCAGATCCATTTTAAGTTACTTTAAACAAAGTGTGAATTTTTCCAACAGCTGCTCTTTTTGTGGGTGTAGGTTTTTAGTTTTTGTATTGTTCACTTAAAGGTGTGAAGAGTTAAATTTTGGTGCAAACTATGCACCATATTTTTTGGTGCATATTTTGGTGCAGAAAGATGCAAGAGGAGGAATAATAGTTTACCACAGCAACTGTAAAGTGTTGTCAATATTCTGAGACTGTCACATAGCAGGAGGGATGCCGACAGGACTGACTGGTGTAAATAGATCCAGCTGATGTGTTGGTCACACCAGTCATGGCATTGTTACATTTTTATTCTGTGACACTTGCCTACTTGTAACGTTAGTGTACTTAACAGCATATTTCACTATTTGTCTGACATAATTATGCCGCCACACTCATGTACTCTGCCCGGTTACGCTGTAAAGCGAACTGAAAACTGAAAGCCGTGTGTCTAATGCCAACAAGTGCGTCACATGACAGCAGAGGGGGCGAAAAACAAACTCACAATCACATTGTATTCGTAAATTAAACGCTCGTTTATAAGTCGCCGAATAAAGCAGCACTTAGAGGAGGAGGAGCTCGGGCGGTGAAAGTTTTCAGCGCAGACTTACTTGAGTCCCATTTAAAACGACCGGTGACTCCCTCTGAGCCATGACGTCCTCCTGAGAATGACAGTTCGGAGTTTGTTTGTTTGTGTTTTTTAAGCAGTGGAAGTCAGAGCATGTAGTCTCCCCTCACCGTTGTTGACACCCAGTATTGATTCCTGTGAATGTGGCGCTGCTTGCTTTGCAGGTTCTTCTGGCGCTTTACAATTGGCTTTTACTGTTTCCGCGTGCCGCTTGAATCAGCTGACCCGCTGTGTTGCGGAAGCACGCGGTCACTGCTTGTTAACTCGTAAAACCTCAGTGCTGCTGACTGTCTCCTGACGACTCCATCTATTCTCCCAATAGCATGGCGTTTACTGTCAATTACCAGGGCTCGCCTTTTGTTCTACCTGCGCGACTCCATTTATTCTAAAGAAGAAGGCAAAGGCAGTATCATGAAGAACGTTAAAGACACATGAAACGCCTAAATGGGGGTCAAAACGCATTCCTAGTGTGCCACGCCTGGTCATTGTGCCGGCTTTTACAGAGAAAGCAGATTAAAGTATCAGAGAAAATATACTTTTTTTCAGTAATTATATTTTAAAAGTAAAATTCGAATACTTTATGTATTAAGCAGGTATGGAGAGTTCTAGTATGTATTCATCATTTTTTGTATACCCTGGCCAGGGCTGAATATAGGTGGTTCTGGGCCTCAGGTGTAGAACCAGTTTCGGTCCCCTACCCACATGCGTTTCTTCTAAGCATGCAAAGTACAATAGGTAGACAGTTTGTTCCACATAGAAATATTTTTTATTGAACGTGACCTAAAATAGTCTGTTACTGCTTAAAAAAGAAAGAAAAAAAGCAATAGCTAAATTAAAACAATGACCTAAAAAAGGCTGTTACTGCTTAAAAGAAGAAAGAAAAGAAAAACAATAGCTAAATTAAAACAATTCCTCAAAGAAGAATGTACTGAAATTTCTGGACACCAGAGCAGTTGATATTCCCAAAGGGTAGTACAACAAGTTATGTTTATTTGTACATCCACATATGTATCTTTAGTCGTATTGATCACTGCAGTAATGTATTCACAGGTCTGCCAAAAAAATGAGACATTTGCAGTTGACCCAAAATGCCGTTGCTTTCATTATAACAGGAAAGTAGAGTACATTACCTAAGTTTTAAAGAGCATACACTTTCTCCTTGCAACTCAGAGCATAATACTTTGTTAGTTTATAAATCACCGGCTGGTTTAGCACCAAAATAGATCGGCTCTACATCCCCAAAAGTTGTTATAAGGAAAACTGTAGGTGTTAGATGCTGTATTGCTGGAAGGTTTCCACTGTGGATTAATGTGCACATAAAGGCACACTTTGTATTTAAATTATTAAAATACAGTTGGGACTCCTCTTTTTATAAGGGTCCCAAGTAATTTTTTTCATTTAGCTATTCGCGGACTGTCGTGGTCACTAACCCTCACAAATACCGTGCATCCTCTGCGGCTATAATCCATGGATTAAGTATACTATCATTGTTCTTATTACTGTTGCCTTGTTTAGCACCATTGCCTCTCTCAATGACCAATGACAGTCATTGGTCATTGAGACAACTTCAATTAGGGGAAATGTTATATAAAATCAACTACTTCGAGCTTCACATCTTGTTATGTTGTGTAATGTTATTTCCTCATTCCCTCATCAAAAAAATTACGTTGAGTTTTGCTTTGATTCTTTCATGCATGTTTGAAAAATCCTGTAATCTCCTCTGGCAACCATTCAGCTGGGTGGACCTAGTGAATCCTTCCTACTTTGAGCTGCAGTTTCCAAGCTTCTAAACTCCCAAGCTTCTGAGCTTCTGCACCACAGAGCACCTCTCCTCCACAATTACCCCACCCAACTCCTTCAGACTAGACCGCAGCGATTAGCAAACCCCTGGTGGAGCTGGAATCTGCTGAGCTCATACATGCTAGTGAAAATGTTATTAAAGGGTCAATAGAGGAGTGATGATGTGATGACTTTCTGAAGGCAAAGTTTCAGAAACAGGTTTAGTTTTTAAAGAGACAGAGGCCCAATATAAATTTATTCCGTCAAACTTCTTTTAAGTCAAATTTGATTTAGCATTTTCATAACAAATGAAGATAACATAGTTACTTGATAGTGCAATAAATGAATGCTATGTTCCAGGAAAATACAGAATACTGCCCCTTTAAGTGTCTAATAGGTATTCAATATTTATAAGAGGAACAAACAAAAAAACAGCTGTGAAACAAGCAGTGTATATTAGAACACTACAATCATCCAGTCAGGGCATACAGGTCTGCACAGCGTAGAAATCAACCAAAACAACTGCAAACATAATTATCATCACCAGTGATCTAATGTAACCTAATCTTTTTGACACTTTCACCATAAACACAAGGCAAACATAAACACGTGAGTGAGTAAAAGATTACATACGAATGACACATTGGCACACGTATTCTGTTGTTTTTGTTGCAGAAACACCAGAAAGTTTCTGAGCGGATGTTTCTTCTTCTTCTTCTTCTGCTTTTCAGAGTGCCTCGTGACGTCACCTGAAACCTCCCTCCCTCCCTCTCCGGAGAAGCTGGTTTTCTGCCTCTTCTCTTCCTTCTGCCGGAGCGGAGGGGAGGCTGCGTGGCTTCAATCCTCTCTGCCGCTTCTGTCGGCGCGTCATGGGCGACAGAAAGCGGGTTGCACTCTGTGCATAAAAAGAAAGAAAAAAAAGAAAACACCTCATTTGAATCAAACGGAGTATCTTGTAATGCTATAACGTTGTTATTTTGTTTTTTTTGTGTTACCATTTACCTCTGCGTCCGGAGCGTAAGGTAATGTCATATCACGGACTTTAAGTTAACGTCATTTATCGTTGGAGTTTTATTTATGAAAAGGATGTAGAAAATACGTAGCGTAAGTTTTTTTTTTTTTTTTTTTTTTTTTTTTTAGCGCTCTGTTTCGTTTTATCTCGTGAAGTTACGTGTATAGCTGTATTTTGGTTACATTGATTTGACGTCTTAAAGTCAATTATGAATCTAGAAAGTGCTAAGAAAAATAACTTTGAACATTTTCAGTACTCAGCAGCGCACAAATTTGACTCAAAGCAATTTACGGAAGCTTTAATAAAGTTATTTTAATAGTGAATCTTGATCGTCGGCCCAACACGCAGCTCCCAGTAATCCTGCAACTCCCAATATATTTCCTCTCGAGATGTAAATAGTTGTATTTGCATGCGAGGTGATTCATAAACATGTCAGTGTGTGGCGAAATATATGGCGGTGGAGGGATATTAAAACTTTCTATTTAAATATGGTGAATTATGGTCGCGAGAAATGTGTTCCCATTTAAGAGGAATGCCGAGCATTTTGGTGTCTGGTGCAGGAGCCCCATTTGTCATGCGGACAATAAAGAGGGTTTTCGCCTGACAGTGAAAATTTATGGTTGCCCTTCTTTGCCCTAATAATTCACATATTGTGTCAGGGACTGACATCCTTCGCAGAAAACAGCAAGGCTGTTATCAATCACACATCTTTGCATATTATGAAACGCTCCACTCTGGGTTTTTTTTCTTTCTTTCTTTGCCTTAGCAGAAAGAAACAGAAGTGCAAACATATTTTTGAAGGAACACATCTCTGTTTGCTTTATGGATTTTTTTATTCTTTATTTTTGCGATTACACACAAAAACGTGCTAATTTGAAACGTCATAATTGCCACACAATGATATTCTTACTTGTGTTATTATTACAGGCCTTCATTTAAATATGACGACTCTTATGCAGTATGTATTTGACGTTTTCTTCTCCCATCTCCTTTAAGTTTCACCTATTAGCTAATCTTTTTACTAACATGTTTGCGTCTGTATTTATTTATTTATTTTTAACTATTTAAGCAGAATTTATCCTCATTCACTGTCCACTCCAGGTTTTCTTGCTCTCCAAGTCGACCTGTCAAGCAGATTACCACAGAAAGAGATTAATGGCAGAGGCGGGTTGCAATAATAATCGTTTTGTTTGATGTGACAACTTTGATAGGCGTTGATTTACTTACAAACTGATAGGCTTTTAATTGAGCGCCTCCATCCCCCGATTGAGATGAAAGGGAAAACCACATTGAAAAGCTGCCCGATTGCCCCGGAGCCTCAATACTGATTAGCCATCTCAGCGGTGAATAGTTCAAGGCATTTTAAACTTCTCCCCCCCCCCCCTTCTTCTTCTTCTCCTTTCTCTGAACGGCCTGACAGACCATCTCTCTTCTTTTCTTTCTCTCCTCTACGCTTTTCTTTTCTTTTTTTTTACCCCTTTAAAGAAAATAAATCATTTCCATTGTATGCAAATAAAATAGAGCTGGCATCACAATAAAAATGTCTGAGTGTCTTATTGTTATTGTTATTATGATTAATTTATAATGCTGCGCGTCTGTGTCGTTTCAGCAGATGACAGGTTTCAGCAACACAAAAGGTGCGTTTGGTCAAAAATGACAAGGACGTTTAGACTGGGAAAACGTTGCATTTTTAAAAAGTATATAACTTAAGGTTTATTCCCCTCACTTTAGCTAAAACTTATTTATAGGAAATAACTTAATAATAAACTTAACCCCACACACCGTTTTCTTACGCCCTTTGTTTCCTTCACTTAACAACATTTAATGGCTGTAGTGTTATTTCCCCCCCAAAAGCTTCTTGTTAACACCATAATCGGCCGATTATAGCAAAAGTACTTTCGCACCTGGAAGCACGAACAGCTTCTGCACATGTGAGCGAGACTGTCTGCAAGTTATTAAAGTTTCATCATGTACATACCACCTCCGAGGTGTTTCACTGACAACTCCGAAAGTTAAAGCTGCTATTTAATAAAGCGTTCGAGGTTAAGTCCGCTTGCTTTTTTTTCTCCCTTAAATAAATCTGAAATGAGGATGCGTGTGTTTACAGATGCGTTTTAACATTAAACGAGTCGATGCGACTCTGCGGATGATAATAATAATAATAATAGTAATAGCAATAATACTAATAAAAACTTAGTGTCTCTTGAACGCCGTCTCTCCGTTTGTTCTCTTTTCACTTCGCCAGCAGCAACACTTGCATGTAATCAGCCACAATAGCTGACATAAATCAAGTGATGGATTGACAGCGCCTGACAAATAACTGATTGATTGCGGCGGAGCAGAATTGACACTTGACGGAGGGGTGGAGATAGAAATAGAAGGGCGGTGTATATTATACTGAAAACATGTGACATTCGCATCCCTCCATCACTGCATTGGTCTATTCCTGTCAACGCTTGTCTGTTCAGGGAATTTAAACCGAAGCGGTTGGTTTGATGGTTGTCGGTCGATTAGGCGGGAAGTCTATAAATTGGAAAAACCTCCCGACGAAACTTATAAGAACCAACACGGTGGGGATAAGAAGTAGTTTCGTGGCTTTTTTAGGAGCAACAAACTGCTTGGTTGGTAAACGCATCGTGAAATCACAAAAATCTATAACTTGTAAATAACAAAACATAAAACAACAGAAACCAGCTGAGATGTGCACTGATCATGCTTTCTCTGGCCAAAACCGATTTTTGAGGTCTGACCTGGTGGTGATTCAGATTTTGACCACTTTTTTCCCCCCCAAAATCAATTTAGCAAGTACAAAACCTGATAGTTTACTTAAAAACTATCAGGTTTTCATTAAACAGAGAAAAAAAAAATCAATATAAATCATGAAAATAGAAGTTGGAACCTGTGTAAAACCTGTGTGTTACTCATTGAATGAAAATGTTTGATATACGTTAAACTTGAAAAACAGCACCATAACTGTTACACAAAGCATTTATAAATATAAATTACGTTACTTAATCCATAAACTAGTCACAAGACTTGGTACTTAAAATATTAGATGTAAAGTGCATTAATTGTGTTATTTCTGAGTAAGGCTGAATATGTAACACCATATCAGCAACATGTAAAAAAATGTTTGGATGATGTTATTTTCCATTAGTACATTTTAACATTAGTTACCTTAGAGCTAATTTTACACAGTATTTTAACAGGACAGTGTTTCAGTGGGTAAATCAGCCCTGTAACTTGATTTGGAATATCCCCAAATCAACTTAGAGTTGGACCAGCAATATGGCCATGGGTGACTCTAGAGCAACATAATTTCTTAAGTGTTACTACAACATGTATTTGGAGTGGTTTCAGTGGGAGTGGCCTGCTACAAAGGACAGGAATTAGCATAAGCAGTAATAAATATCAGTCTTTATTCAGATATAGATATTCAAACACAACAAAGGGCAAGATAAGGTGCTTTCATTAACATAAATAGGTTGGAAGGCAATGAAAAATGTAAAGAAGGACGACAAGATGAGAAAAAATACAAGATGAAGCAGTGAAGCAAAGCTAAGCAAAAAATGTATAGAAATAAAAATAATAAAAAAGATTATGTTGAAATATATTTGGAAACTCTGACTTGTCATGTTCTAAATTAAAGACTCTTAAAAGTATTTTTTTGATTGAAATCAAGAATTAGGAATCCTTCATTGTCATTTTGTGCAATCATGGGCACTATTCCCCCCTCAGCCCCACCCGACCCCCCTCTATCTAGCAGCGGCACTGGGTTTGGTCCTAGCCAAGCTCCACGTCTCCTCAACTTCAGGGACAAGCGTTCACAGCAACCACAATATTTTTCTTCTCTCCCCCTATCTCCTCCCCCGAGCTGTCAAAACAGAGGCGCTTACAAAGAGGAGAACGTCACATCCCCTTGACCCTCCAATCACCTCAGGGTCCCATTTGATTGGAAGGCGGCAAAGGCTTTAATCTCGGACTAATTCAGCTGCTTTTGAAGTGAAAATTCCTACCAGTTCGTGCTTCGGGAGTACAGAGCGAGGACCTGCAGACAGACGCGCAACACACACAGGGGCGCAGCGCTTTCGGTGCAGGACGCAGCTGCGGATCTGCGATAACCTCTCACTGGTCTCCTTCCCTTCCAAGCTGCCGCGCCTTGCAGCCTCCTCTCCAACCAGGGATTACATTTTACTGAGGCGTTTTGCGATCCTTTTACTCGTTTCTCTCGACAGAGAAAGACTTTCTAGCTTTTTGTTTTTGTTTCCCCCCCTTGTTTGTGTTGCGTTTTGCTGCTGGTTTTTCTTAATGAATCTGATGAATGCATCGCCGTTTCATTTCCTGACTGTTGGGACATGATCACGTCGCCCTCGGCGTCTGCCCTGAAAAATAGTGAAATTTGTGTCGTGTGGGAAAGCAGAAGAAGCAGCAGCAGCAGCAGCATCGGCGGTGGCGGCAGCAGTTCTCGGAATAGCAGTATCAACAAGCCCTTTCTTCACTCCGCACCTCCGTCCGATCCACTACGGCAAGCGAACCGACTTCCCATCAAGGTTTTGAAAATGCTTACTGCACGTTCTGGACACATTTTGCACCCGGAGTATCTGCAGCCTCTGCCTTCCACCCCAGTTAGTCCGATAGAGGTAAGGCGAGCTTTATATTTAAAAAAAAATGCTTTTAAATGTATTTAGACTTGAGGTTTGCTTATGTCTTCTCATATGACCCTAAATATTTGGCTCAGAATTATATTTTCTTCTAGTGAAATACACTTATACTGCGTGTAAAATCCAGCAAAGTTCTACGTAGAAACGTAAAGGACTATATTTTATATGTTCGTTTTTTTTCTTTCTTTTAATTTTGCAGCTTGACGCCAAGAAAAGTCCGCTGGCTTTGCTGGCGCAGACCTGCTCTCAGATCGGCAAGCCGGACCCGCCGCCCTCCTCCAAACTCTCCTCCGTAACGCAGAACGGATCTAGCGAGAAGGAATCTAAATCTGGGCCCCTGAAGCTGAGCGACATCGGCGCGGACGACAAATCCAGCTTCAAACCTTACTCCAAGCCGACGGACAAGAAGGACGCGTCCTCGGGCGTCTCGGCCGGGGAGAAGTCCGGTTTCCGAGTGCCGAGCGCCACCTGCCAGCCGTTCACGCCGCGGACTGGCAGCCCCAACTCCAGCACCTCCGCCTCTCCCATGCCGTCGGAGGGGAAGTGCGGGGAGAGAGACGAGAAGAAGGAGTCTGACTGTAACAAAAACGGCACGGCGGACGGCTCTGGCACCACCAGCCACAGCAGGATAAGCGTGAGCTGCGGTGGAATTAACGTGGAGGTCAACCAACATCAGGACGCGACCCCTGGCGCCAAGACGTCCTCCTCGTCTTCCTCGGAGTCTTCCTCTGTGACATCCGTATCCTCCGCGTCCGTTCTCGGGTCGGGACTCGTCGCGCCAGTTTCCCCTTACAAACCGGGACAAACAGTGTTCCCCTTGCCCCCTGCCGGCATGACCTACCCCGGCAGTTTGGCCGGGGCCTACGCCGGTTACCCTCAGCACTTCCTGCCCCACGGAGGAAGCTTGGTAAACGCACAGCTGGCCAGCTCGCTGGGCTGCAGCAAGGCCGGGTCCAGCCCGCTGGCCGGAGCCTCTCCCCCGTCCATCATGTCAGCCAGCCTGTGCAGAGATCCTTACTGCCTCAGTTACCATTGTGCCAGTCACTTAGCGGGCGCCGCCGGCGCGACGTGCACGCACGAGTCTGCGGCCGCGGCCGCCGCCAGCGCCCTCAAGTCCAGCTACCCGCTGATGTACCCCACACACCCCATCCACGGCGTCCACTCCACCGCGCCGTCGTTCAGCGGACACCCCCTGTACCCTTACGGATTCATGCTCCCCAACGACCCGCTCCCACATGTTTGTAATTGGGTGTCAGCAAACGGACCGTGCGACAAGCGCTTCTCCACCTCAGAGGAGCTGCTGAACCACCTAAGGACTCACACGGCTTTTACCGGGGCGGAGAAGTTAATATCGGGCTACCCGGGCTCCTCATCGCTGGCCAGCGCTGCAGCAGCGGCCATGGCCTGCCATATGCACATGCCACCGTCAGGAGGTCCAGGGAGTCCCGGGACTTTGGCTCTCAGGAGCCCGCACCACGCTTTAGGACTTAGCAGCCGCTACCATCCGTACTCTAAAAGTCCCCTGCCGACCCCCGGCGCCCCTGTTCCGGTCCCCGCCGCCACTGGTCCCTACTACTCCCCTTATGCACTGTATGGACAGAGACTCACCACAGCGTCTGCGCTGGGATATCAGTGAGGAGGAAGAAGAAGAAGAAGAAGAAAAAAAAAAGACTTCGAAAAGTTTATAATACTAAGAATGCAAATATAAAGACTTTTATATTAACTGCGCTAAACTTATGGACGGGATCCGTGGACTTGAACTGTATTTATTTATATGTCGGGCTTAAAGCAGGCGGTAACAGCTGCGTTGTGGGAGAAGAAGAAAAAAATTGAGCAACTCAAAAAGTGCATTATGTTGAAGCTGAATTCTATAGGTAAACATGAAAATACGCATATGTTAGAAAACCTAACAAACGTAGGGATCTTCATTTCGATGTTCATTTGAAATTGCTATGATTGTATTTGTTCTTATTTAATGTCTCATCGAGAAGAAGAAAAAAAATAATTTACATGCATGTCTGTTTCTTAAAATTTCAAAACATGTCCACATTTAAATTTCCCGTTATTTTTCAGGTGATGGAAAGAGATATTGGTATTTTTTTGTATGTATTCTGGGGAAAAAAATAAGAAGCAGTTCTGTTCCGTATGTTACTGTGTCTCTTTTGTTTTCTTGAACTCATTTCTTCAGCTCCTACGATGAATAATATCAAGGATAAACGTAAAATTCACTGTAAATTCAATAGAATTTGTTTTACTGGTCTGTTAAATTATTGGCCTTGGGAATATATAATTTAGCATTTACACTCACACAGGCCTGCAGTTTCCAAGGCTTTCATAAAACCTAAAGACTTTCATAAAACATAAAAAAACATTTATTTCTTCTTCCTTTCTTTCTTTCTCTGTTTCATTCTTTCTTTCTTTCTTTCTTTCTTTCTTCCTTTCCTTTTTCTCTCTTTCTTTCAAAAATTCAAACTTTAAAAATAGGTCAGACTTGGTTGAGAGAGAGTGTGTGTGTGTGTGTGTGTCTACTGCACACACTTAAAATAACGCGGACTTTTGCTAAGCGGATTTTCATGAATTGTATCAATACATTGCTCAGAGGAACCTCGGCAGGTGTGTGCTTCATAAAACGAGTGATGCGCCTAAAATCTTCAAAAATATTGTCGTCCCCCGTCTGACGCTTTATGATAACAAAAGTCCATGCATTTTTAGATATAAATGGAATTATTATATTTTTATGCACTCATAAAATTGATTTTGTTTAAATGCATTAACAATTTAATACAAAGTTGACATGCAGGTTTTTTTTTATTTGACTTTATCCTTTTTAAAATGTTAATATTTTTCTTTGCAAATCTGACCGGTGAAACTTTATGCAAATGATCAACTTTTTTGTTTTGTTTTGTTTTCCTCTTCTTGGGTGCAGTGAGTTAGTTTGCGTCTGATCACTTCGTCCGCCTGTAAATCTAATGTGGACGCAAAGAAATGTGCAATTAAAACGATCTAAGTTGTGCAAAATTAGTTTGATTTTCGCGAATGTACAATCCAGCTCTATAGGCATAACGGGTCAATTACATGTTTGCATTGATAATCTGATATAAGAGGAACGTGTTTTCGCAAAGGTGAGCAACTAAATCTATTTTTTTTTGCAGATTTTTTTTCCCGCTGAGATGCTTGAAGTGCTACGGAAAACTTTGCGGACAAAATTGTTTTTGTGCGTTTATCCGACGTTGATTCAGGCAAACCGGGGCGTTTCGTGTGCTGAATCTTGGAATGCTTTACTTTTTTTGGCCTTGCAGTTCCAGTTATCGTCATGATCATCAGGAATACCTCCTCAGCCTCTCGTTTTATCGCGCAGCGGTTAGTCACGCTGAAAAAAAAGAAAAAAACTCCTCACCGGTGCGCATATAAGGCCCACACGCGTCCTAAACTGATGTAATGACGGTGAAAAGGGAGCAATTTCCATTTTTACCCACATCATGGTGGCTGTGCTCGGAGGTCCCCGGTGGAAGGCAATTTATCATGTGCCCCTCCCCCTGGCCCCTGTCACTGGAGGAACAGGCAGGCACATGTGTGCATGAATTACCGAGCCTCCCACCACCCCGATACCCCCCACCCCCTCCCCCTCCTCTCCCTCTCAGCTTCAACCGTGGAAATTTGACACAGAGAGGAGAGACAACATGGGGGGATTAGAGTATGCAGGAGGGCTAAAGTACATATTCACTTTGCCCATCAAGGTCTGGAAGTGATAAGGTGTGCACTGAGCGCAGCTGAACTGGGGGGTGGGAGGTTGGGGGGGGGGGGGACCTGCTACAACCCGAAACGCTCGCTGCAGGTAGATTAAATATATTTATGTTAGTGTTAAATTTGATTTTACGTGTAGCGGAAATTTGACAAACTAATTTAAGCACATGATTTTATGCCATTTTCAACTTTTCATTTAACCACACTTTTGGAAATTAAACAAAAAACCAACTCCACTTACAAATACAGGTTTTGTTAATGTTTAAACAAGTTCAAATGCAGATATATATATTTTTATTCCAGCAGCAGTATCTTATTTTGAGCCTTCTCTTTTAACATCCAAGCTTTCATATTCCTGCATTAATTTATTTCAGAAATAAAAGAAGAAAAAAAATAAATCTAATATTAAGAAAATATTGTTTTAAACAAAAATATCTGGTGCCACAATTAGTGGTATCCATAATTTCCATCCATCCATCCATCCATCCATCCATCCATCCATCCATCCATCCATCCATCCATCCATCCATCCATCCATCCATCCTGCTTATCCTAATAATTGAGGATCAGAATTTTCAGGAACTGCTAACTTACAACTCATTGCTTTCTTCTTTTCTGTGGTATAAATATGACAAGGCACAAGGATCCGCTTCTACCCTTGTGCCTTCAACCCCTGGTCTACTAGGCCGGAGAAGGACCCATATTTTGTTTTTTCGCCATGCAAATTGAGAAGGATCCAAAATCAGGTAATAAATACAGAGTAACTACAGCAGTCACATCTCTCAGTCACCAAATTACAAACTTAGATTACATTTATGTGCAGGCATTTGAAAAATAAAAAAATAAAAAAAACTTCTGTTCCACCATTACTAATATAAAGTGTGGAGTCTGACAAACCAGTAGTTCAAGTGGAACTGTGTGCTCTGGTCAAATGAAACCAGAGAGGTTTATGATAACAAATGCTTCTGGTAGGTTTGGTCTGAGGCAAATAATGAAGCAAAAGTCATTTCCACTGTGGAGTTGATAGAGGATCTAGGATGCTGTAGGCCTCCCTGATGCTGGAGAGATGCTGGAAATCTTTGTATGATGAACCTCTGTGAATAAGAAACATTTAATCAAAACCACTTGACTATCCATCATGTGGTTATAAGATGTTTCTACATGTTTAAGAGTGAGATCATACCACCATGACAAAATAGTTGGCTTTTTACACATCGTTACTAAGAGTAACAAATTAGTTCGTATCTATTACTGAAACCTTGGGAATATACTTCAGATCACATGTTTAGTAGAGAAACCTTCCTTTAACTCAACTCAGTCATTAATTTCTTCCGTCTCACAGTTAAGTTCTTGCGTGCTCAGCTATCTAAACTGTAGTCGAGATAAAACACAGGGACTAAAACATTTGGTAAACTTAGCCGTATGAGAATGCACATTCCTTTACGCATACTGTGACTATTTGTTTGAGACCAGAAGCAGTCCTCTTCAGATTCGTAGGACGTTCACAAATAACGGCACTGGATGAAAACATGGCAGGACATCTGGCAGCGGAGGAGGGGGAGTTCGGGACGTGGTTCACACACACACACACACACACACACACACACACACACACACACACACACACACACACACACACACACACACACACACCTAAGCATATATTCGGTCCTGCTGAATTACCAGCACTAAAACTGTTATTAGTGGGTGTACGGTACAATATAAAGACAACATATTACCAACAGTAGTAGATCTATAGCTTTGCTAACAGCTGTGTCAATAAGAAGAAACAGCTTCAATGGTGGACCCCCATGCCAAGCATAAGTCAAAAAGGGATGATTATCTATAATGTACAGTACCAACAAAAAAATGCATATAACTGTGGGTGTCACAATAATGTTGGGTCTTTTATGATTGGGATAGGATGAAGAATGAACTGTCATCCTTCTTTGTCAAAAGATGACAGATCACACAACAAAAAAACTTCAAATTAATTTAAAAAGTAAAATTGAGTGTAGGAAATGCACAAATTTATTGTGAATCTCCTATCATTCACAACTGCTTAAAATTTTACAGAAGCTTAGACAAAAACATACACTCAAAATATTTATTTTTTAAAGATCTCCAAAAAAAAGCTAACTCTTAACCAACTAGAGTCATTAGCAAGCTTCAGGCATAGTACTGACTGTATATTTGAGCACTTCTTTGCAGAGTTGGTTGACTGAATTTTAACTAATTGTCTTGGACCGTTATAACATAGCAATAGCTTGTGTGGAAAACACACAGATTTTCCATTCCAAAACCATTGTGGTTGGTCTTATTGTCCTAAATAGGCATCTAATTTTGTCCAGATTTCAGTCACCAAGGTTTTGAGTTGAGTAACAAGTAGCCCCTCTTTCTCGTTACACCTGCTGTTATAAAAGCCGGCATCATAGTACTGTGAGAGTGAGTGCTGGAACAAAAGACCCGGGCTGATGAGCTAACAGGTTGCAGGTGTGAGGGGAGAGAGCGAAAGGCAAGCGGAGGAGAACCTGGAATAAAGATAACTAGAAACAAAATGAAGAACTAAACTAAAGCAAAACAATAACAAGACTGATATAATCAAAGAAAGAGACTAAGGAATACGGAATAATCAAGCCTCAAAAATAACTCAAAACAATATGGGATATAAGCTTGAAGATAAAACGTTTTTCCCAGGAGGCCTTTGGTTGGTCCATTCAGGTAGCTACACTTTTGAATCAACCTATATTGTTTCTATTTACAAATAAAAACGATTGGTATATTCCCATCTCTTGTTGATGTAACAATAAATTTGACTCCAGGATCTAGTTATTTCAGGATCTTCAAGGTTATTATAGACTTGTGTTGTTCTGGGTTGTTCTTGAACAGCCCAACCAATTTCCTTTATTCTGAGGAATAATAAGAAAAGTTTCATCTTAGAGTAAACTTCCAGCTGTGGACAGAGTAAACTTCCAGCTGTGGACAAATGTCCACAGGCTGGTTGATTGTATGTAAAATGGTCAGAAAGGGAGCAAAAGCAAGAAACAAAGCACAGCATCTTTGCTATAAACAAATGCTTTAGGTAAATTTCCACAAAACCTGCCTTTAATCCATTGGATTGAAAAGAAAACCAACAGTGCCTTTGGTCACATTCATCATCACTAAATACTAGTGTTCTGATTGAATGACATTAGAATGCAGTCCCCAAACTGAGCACTGCAATGGAGGCATTTTGGTTCTCGAAGATCTGTGTCAAGGAAGACAGGAATCCCTCCCAGCTCTCCTGCACGTGGTTACCCTCCTCATTGATTTACAAATGTAAAAGTGCTCATCCAGGTGATGTGCAAGAAGTGGTGGCGCTGATCTCTCCGTGCCACTCAGATCTCTATCCAGCGAGACACTTTCTTGTGCTTAGACAGCCTAATTGAGGTCATTTCTGTCCTCTCCGGGATCTCCGGTGCACTGGGGGTGTTTTAGTGTTCAGATAATTTGCCCATTTTCTGATTCTGACAAAGAATATTTTATGGAAATTCACCCTTATTCTAGGCACCTTAATGGAGCACGTTGGAGTAGTGTGCAAGCTGATGAGGTTGTTGCCTGTCACTGACGAACGCGGAAAGCAGAGGAAATGTCAGGAACGGGCTTTGCTCCAAAGGGCTCTTCGGCTCCATTCAGAATCAGGAGTGTCTCTGTAGTTTTATCTTTAGTGTGTTTCAACTCAAAACTACAAGACTGTTGAAAGTTGAAGCCGTGTAGAGACAGAATAAGGCATTATATAGAAAATGACTTCTCGTGTATGTAGTTACTGGGTGGACAGTGAAAGTTGAAGCCCTCTAATTAGGATAAATACTTAGCCTGCTTGTGTTTCATTGTTAGTTTTATTGTTTTGCTTGTTTGTTTGTTGAGTAGGCAGTGTTTCAGTCTACCAAATCATTTCTGTCTCCTGCTATTTTCTCCCTTTTTTGAGAAAAACCTAATTGTGTTGTATGTCAGTAAGTACATGTTATTTCAATGGGTGTGGGCCACCACTTACTGTGACTGACATGCTCCCACAAATATGTGACTTTTGTGGCCGTACAATGAACTTTATCCATTATTGAGTGATTTATCTTCTGTGCTATAATAGATCACATCATTAGTAAGCAGTATGCATCTGTTCACGCAAACAAGTACACAAAACACCGGACAAAATCACTTAGAACTAAATGCAAAGATGGTCATTCTAGGGACATTGTGTTCTATGAAATTATACAAGGATGCTGCTGCTAATGGAAATGTGATGTCTTTAAAGGAAGCAAGTAAGGTCACAGTTGATTCTATGACCTTAAGTGTGACTTAGTTTGCTTAATCCACATACACATAAAAATTAATGACTAGATGCTAAAGGTTCAAGTAGATTACCTAGGGCAATGTTAAAGGAAACCATAAACTTCAGGCATATGCTGTGTCAGCTGGATGGAGTGGGGGTAACAGGTTATGTTGGTGAAGATTGTAGTAGTGGTGTCCATGGCTTTATGCAGATCATGTGTAACTGTTACATCCTTCTGTTCATAATCTCAATTTCCTGACCCAATTCACACTTGACAAAAATAATTTTCTTCAGCTTTACTGGAACCTGGTGAAACGCAATCTAAAGTATAAATTTTATTTCAGCAACTAGATGAGTATACTGTGGCTGGAGTTTAACCCATGAGATTTTTTTTGTGGCTAAAAGCATGGCTGCACATTTTAAAGTTATTTTAGAATTATACACAACTGGTACATAAACTCAGAAAATTCAGAAACAATTGGGGGGAAAGATAGTAGTACACAAGCCGTTTTCATAGTTTGCCTTTCTAATAAAAAAACAGTCAAAGGACAGGTTGTTTGGAATCAAACATCAAACCAATGCTTTTGCTTCTGGGCAAAAAAGAAAATGCCATGAGGCTGAAATTTGGAGCTTTCGAATCAACTTGACTGAGACAAATAAAACACTTGTCTTGCCCATTGACTTGAAATAAACCATGAATAATTCCATTCTGGCTAACGGAAAAACAGTCAGCCAGCTCCCTTTATAAAAAGAAGGAAACAAACTTTGAACTTTTAAAGGATGAGCCCCAGTGCTCAGTAGCTCATTTAAAAAAGTGGAACTTGTTCTTTAATATTCTTTTGTAACCATTGGATATGTTTAAAGATTAAGCCAATTCATTGCTCGCTTCAAAATAGGAAAATAGAAAAAATAATAATGTGTCTTTTTATATAAAATGTGTTCATTAAAATAAGGAACACATTGTCATCTTTAGTCTATGTTGCACTTCTGAGCTGAATTTCCCCACCTCAGCAGCTGTTTGCAAACCTGTAAAGAATCACGTGGGGACATTAATAGTTCTTTGTGCACCGTTGATACTCCACAGGACCATTATGTAGTTTAAAGAACACCGAAGCCTTAGGACTTATTGTATACAGAGCAGAAGAAAGTGTAGGTTATACTTCACCTTGATATCCTCCAGAGCTTCCTGGTTGGAGCCAAGTGTGAAAACAGCAATATATAACTCCTGTGTGATTTATGAGGGCTATATTTATCATGTTGATATAAACTATTCAACTATTACCAGCTTCCACGCTACGCCAGCAATTTATCGATGTCAGTGATACAAACAAACCCTAGTGCCCAATACACAGCCAGGCAAAACCAAACCGTGGCATGCTTTCAGTCGTACTCCTTATGATACTCTTATTCAGCTCAGCCAAGTGTTGTAGGTGATGGCGTGTAGAGATGAGACATTTGAAAGGAACTTTAGGGTTCACTTTGAAGCAGAACCATTAAATTTCAATGAATCTGTATTTTCTCTCATTGGCTTACTTTTAACCCTGCAGCAAGTGTAAGGAAAACAATACAAATGTAAACTGTCATATGGTAGTAATTGCTTAGTTTTCCTTTTGTGATTCACATTAGCAAACTAAATTTGTCCATATAAATAATATTTCCAGCCAGGCTTGTTAGTCATATATATATCCACAATTTATAAATATAAATTTTGCCCTGAAAGGTCACAGTTGACCTTTCAGGGCAACTGTGATCTCAGCCTAGATCTCAGAATGATCTAGGCTTAATCCTTACTGAAATTATAAACAGTGTTGACAATATTTGTATGTTTGACAATGTACA